>JACBWW010000008.1:6570829-6631731 GCA_020086605.1 Lanius collurio | reverse complement strand
GCTTCACTCTAACGTGGCCCCGGCCCTGCCGCCCCCGGCCCGGCCCTGCCGCCCCCGGCCCTGCCGCCCCCGGCCGCTGGCGCCTGCCGGGCCTCGCCTCTTGTTTCCCCAGAGCATTACGTCATGCTTTTTCTCCTCGTGGAGGTAGGCTGGAAATAGTATTTAAAGATTCGCCCCGCTGATTAAAATTCCTTGTTTCTGTGCTCTTCTGCTTTTATGGAAACAGTGGTTTCGGACGCTGAAATATGACAAATGGGAGAGAGATTTCTGCCTGAAAGACACAAACGGCTTCTTTTGCCATATTCAGTGAACAAAACACATACTGTTGGAACAACACACAAAAACCAGTGGTTTGAGAGATCCTTTGTTCTTTTCAATCCTAAAGGAAAGCTTTTGATAGGGGGGAAAAAAAAAAAAAAAAAAAAAAAAAAAAAAGCCACCTGCTATCTCAGGTGTCAATTCACCTTAAGAAAAGAACTGTGCCAGACCTGTCTTATTTTACTCCTCGAACACAAAAGTGCTGCTGGCTGAATCAAATTTGTTTCAGTGGTAGAATGTCTTTAACAAGGTTTTCACTATCATCATCCCTGCAGTACAGCCAGGCAGGAGCCTTGATGGGCACTGTGGGAGAGAGGTGATGGGTAAAGCAAACACCGCCATATGGATCTTTTAAAATACTAATTTTTATGAGGTGCACGTATTTCTCGGCATATAAAAAAGCAGTAAATACTACAATTCCTTTAAAGATTCAACACTGATATACAAGAATTAAAGAAGAAAATAGACCTAGTTCCCTTTCCTTAGAAATAATAATGTTACACCTGGCATTTTGATATATGCATTTCTGATGTCATGGCAGCGTTTTCTCAACTCATCATGCCTAATTTCTTCTGAAGTTTAACTCAGATTCTAAATGTAACCCTTTTGACTCTGAGAATGAAATAGTAGGGAGCAAAAGGCAATTTCATTTATGTTTAAAGCATTAGCAATTCTGCAATTAGCTCAATACTGTACAAATTTGATGATATGCTGGACATTTAATGACGGTTACAGTTGCACATATATATATATATATATATACATTTACACACTATACATACACACTATAGAATATTTGTTTTCCCATGCAACTTTGACCTCTAGTCAGTAACTTATAATCTACAATATTAATCAGGGATTGAAAGACTGTAGCAGAAGTGCAAATTTTACAGTAATACTGTGAGCTTCTAAAAATAGGCTCTATCCATGCTCACATCAGGTAACTTAAAGACATGGTTTCTACACACACATTTACTGATTCTTAATAGCATGTTCTTATCACTGTATATTACTTGAGTAACTGGAAATTCAATTTTATCCTGCAGCAAGACCAAAATAAATATATAAATATATAAGCATATAAATGAGGATAATTGTATTTCTTATAGATTGAAATTTCTGGGAACTTTTGATTAGAAAATCATAATGATTCATTTGAATTCAGTATAATGTTTCATGTGGTTTCAGCTTGATTTGAATTTGAAAAATTGACATAGTGTTTCAGGCTTTAACCAGGGCAACTAATAATGTGACATTTAGGCTCTTGGGCTGAATCAAATTAAGAAGCCAGTAGGATTTTTTTTCAAGAAAACTCTTCTTATGGCACATCCTGAAAGCTTTAATTTTAGCATCACTTTCCTTCCTTTTTCCCAGTTTGAGCATAGCTTTCCATCTGGCTTGTTTTTCTCACGAGGTACCACTAGCAAGCTGTAGCAGAGGAGATACGTTAAAACAGTGTATCTACTAAAAAAAAGTTCAGAGGAAGTTTGTCAACAATTAAATGTCCTTTGTTAAAAAAGCTGTACTCTCCATCCACTATCCAGTCTTGGCTTGTCCATCTTCTCTTTATCACTCTATTACATAGCAGCAGCATTTATGCGCTCACAACTAAGCTGTGGAGAGAAAACAAACTGTTTGAATTGAAAATAACCAGACTATTGAATAATCCGTATGGGAGAAGTAAAGCCTACTCTACTCTACTGAAGCTGATTTAGCTTCTATGATGGCATATGATCTATTGCAGTCAGCTTTTCAAATTATCTGCTAAGTTTCTATGTTTATTTTCCAGGCCTGGTTTGCAGATTATTATTAGATCCTCTATGTCCACATGGTTTACACAAAAGTTCTCTCCTCAAGAACTGTCAGCCTAGTGGTTTTTTCTGTTGCAACCTCAATATTTGTAATGATTGTTTAAAAGAACACTCCAGTGGTGCAAGACCACATGGCTTTCCTGAGTGAAAGCTAAATTACTGGCTATTGGTTTGAAATACATTTCTCTTCATGTAGGTTAACAGATTAGTTAGTTCTGCAATGACTGCACTATAACAACATGTGCATGTATGTGATACAGTTTTTCAAATAAAGTACAAGAAGTAATGTGAAAATGTGAAACAGTAGTAAATTACTAAAATAATGGCTCTTTTTAAATTAATTAATCAAATCATTATATTTGTATTTCTGCTTTAAAAATTATGTTATTACTTCTCACAATCACTGAGTCCCAAGTATTCCCACTGACTATTGCGGAAACATGGACATAGCGCATTTAATTTGCCCAGTACCCAACATAATATTGCCTTATACTGTCAGTAAACTTTCCCAGGGCATAAAAAAAGCAGAAATTCATCAATCTCAGTTAAGCAAAAGCTTCTCAAACAGAAAATACACATTTCTTATTAGGTTTTTTTTTGTAGGCAGCTGATGTTACGTAATTTAAATGTTGTGTAAGAGGTGAGAAATGTCATTTTAGTACTTGCATGAGATTATGGTTTGCATTCAAAGTAGATCTCAAAGTAATACAGAAGCCTTTTTTTCTTTTGTCAGTTCAAACTATAGTCTGCTTCGTAGGCTGATGAACAGAAGTATATAGAGAAGAAAAAAAATTTTTTGGAGGGACTTTTTGTGTCACTTGCCTCTGCAAATTCCTTGGACAAACAGAATCTAGCAAAACAAGCCTAAGCAAAACATAGAGAGCCACAGTAGGCTGGTTTTCTTAGGTGTTTGGGGAGCAGTTTTTTATTTTGTTTTGGTTATTTGTATTATGTTAGGGGGCTTTTCTGTATTGTTTTTATTTGGGGCTTTTTTGGGGGTTTTTTGGGTTTTTTTTTTTTTTTTTCAATGAAACCCACAGGACACAATAGAACATTGTAAAAGCTGAAATAGATTCAGTACAGTAAGCAGCTGTGCAGCTTTCTCCCTTATGGATTAGCTAATAATATGTTTTGTTATTTTGGAAGCAAACAGGTTGTTTTCTCTTCATGTTGCTCATATTGGCAGTGAACATACAAAGAGTACTATTATGGAGCTCAGTGGGAAGGTAGGAAATAGAGAAAATTAATATAATTACAGAATTCCTAACATCCTCTTATTGTATTTAATCCAGTAAGAGTTCATTTTTCTAAATTACTTTGTTGTTTTTCAGAATTGGACTTAATCTTTCCAGATTTTTTGTGAGTCTCAGGCCTTATGTAAATCTTCAACTTTCAAGAGTCATAGGACCACTTCTGAGAATATCAGAGTGCTTGAATGAAAATTGTATTTTGCAAATACAAAATGCTCCACAAGTCTTTGTGCACCCTGAGCCCTCTCAAGAAATTGAGTTCTGTGTCTCTGTGAGCTACTGACAAATTCATATAAATTTCTTCAAGGTAATCCAGTTTTTCTTGTCTCTCCTATTATGCCTGTCTTTCCCAATATGGAAGTTCCTCATACATTTCAACAATGGGGAAATTTCTATGTAGTTTTTCTTTCTACTTAATAGGATTGGAAAGATTATTTTAGTAAGATTGGAAAGAGCAAATTAGGTCTCTGACTTGAGGTTATGACTGTCTCTGATAACAATGAAACAAATGCACAGGAGGGTCTGCATATACACCTATCTGCTGTAACCATGGAATTCTGTTAAAAATAGCATTTAGCACCAAGGAACAAATCTCTTCAGCATGACATTTCTTGGGAGCAGTTAGTAAAGAAATTGGAGAGTAGTCAAAATAGGAAAGGAGGGACCAAATTCTATCAGCATTCATTTTCTGCCAGTCTTTGAGAAAGTTGAGTGTCCTGCGATCATATAGTACCCAATGTTATTTAACTCTTTGTCCTTAGAAAAACTCACACCAGCTTTTGAATCTGTAAGCTGTAATGGTTGTAGAATCGCCGCCATGATGCCCTTTATTGTATCTTTTCCCATTGGAATTTTCATTTAAGTTCCATTTTCATTTATGTCATTGCTTTTTATCCTCCTGATATCCTGATAGCCATCATGGCAAGAGTTACATAATTTTTGCACAGTGTTTTGTGTTTGGTTTTGTATACTGCTCTGAGCAGTATAATTTTTGCATTTTATCCATAAGACTCTTTTCATTATCAACATTTTAGTCTGATGGGATTTTTTTTTCCTTTCTTTCTGCTACTTTTAGATTTTTAGACATGAATGTGAATAGCAATTCCCAAATTTTTGTACTGAGTGATCATGTGGGTCTTTATAAATAGTACTGTTTCTTGAAGACATAAAGTGCTATATCCAACTCCAGCTACACTGACCTATGTTTTGTGTGCAGGAATAAACATGGAGAAAACTGGTGACTCCAGCACAGCTTCCCTTTTGGCATATGGAAATTTGTTTCATGTACCCATATCTCCTTCAAGATGTGTGCAGGTAAAAGGAACCGTGATATGTCTTAGGTGCTTTATACACCAGACTGTGTAAGGGGTTGAAACCAGAAACTACTTTGTCTTTACTTTTATGGGATGCCATGCTGTGATCATCTTTAACCTGGAAACTCTCTCCTTTCAGTTTTCCTGGTGCTTTGTAGCTCTGTATTTAGCTAAAGCAGAACACTCTTAAAATCCTGCTCTCAGAACTAAAGGTAATTAAAATATTGAAGTTTTAGTGCTTGTGATATCCTTTTTGTATTTTTTCCTTTTGGTTCAGTTGTGTGGTTAAAAAAGCAAAACAAAATGAAACAAAAAAAACCAGCCAACAGTATTTTAAAATAAATAAAATGCAATTCCACCATAAAAATCCAAAACTGCTGTACTTGGAAAAATTAGAGAAAGAGAGGGACAGAGTGAAATGTATTTTACAATAAAAGTGTTTCTTCTAAGATAATCTAATTTACTGTTCCAGCAACTTAGCTGCTGCCTGGCTGATTTCTAAAAATTCGGTACCGAAGAAGAGAAAGGGAAAAATAAACCATTGGCTCAGTAAAAAATTCTGCACTGTGGGTTTTGACAGAGTTTAAAAATAAAACCAAGACAAGGTAAACCTAGGAGGGATTTTTTGCTGTTTAAATTGCACACTGACCCTTTAAACACTGTTCGAAGCACTATAGCCTTAGGCACAGCCACAAGGCATAACCATCCCCTGTAGTGTGACTTCATCATGGGCTCTTACCTCCCTGGCCAACCAGGTCTGAAATATCTAGCAACTTTTCTTGCCCCACTTTTGATATGCTTTTATATATCCCAATATAATGAAAAATAGCTGTTACTGCTATTGAAATACATTGGAGAAGTGAAGGTAAAAACAGCTTTGTTGATTTCTCACCTAAAATTCAGACAAAATTTTTAAGATAAGGTCAATTTCCTTATGTGCCACAGTCTCCCCTGCCTCCTCCCCACAAATGCCTCTGCAATTAAAACTGCACAGCTTTCTAGATAAAAAAATATCTTTGAACTATTTATAACATCGTGTTGAAGACTCATAAAAACATTTTTAATCATAAAATGTATTTGAGTGAATCTAAAAATCTCAACATTTTAATAGTCGAGCAGAGTATTTAGCCAGTAAATGTAGTATTTTAATGCTGACACAAACCAATTCATGACTAAAAGAAATAAAAGAAAACTTATGCAAGCCATAAATCAATTTTAAGATGGTATAGTTATTTTCTACCTATTATTTTGTTCTTTACATGGGTCTCCACCTTCATGAATTATTTATGAAAAGATAGAGGGTTTAATTTTTATACAGTACCTTGTGTTTTCAAATAAAACAAGAATTAAGTTAACAACTTTGGGCTGACCTTCTTAGTTCTGTGCACTATCTGTAGTACACATTTATGTGTTTTTAAGGCCAAAATTTATATCAATCCCATTTCCAAACATATTAATGCACATGGAGCAAGGTAATAATCTATTCCCAGGACTCACATTAACCTACTGCAATTAAAAAAATAACTCTATGCTTTTGACTGCCTGAAATATAATGAGCAAAGCCTTCTTAGGAATATCATAGTCACAAGCTCAGAGGTTTTGTAGAATCATGATAGCAACCAGAAAAACTGTTGAAACAATGTTCTGTTCTTATAACTGACATTGCTTCTATGGTGACATCAACCTAAAAAGAAACAAGTGCACACAAAAATTCCAGAAAAACTGTTATCAGAGAAATTGTTCAGTAAAAATAACCATGGTCATGGCATGGAATAGAATATGTACTTAACATTAATTTAAACTATGTGGTCAACAACTTCATTACTATTTTCTAAATAATCTGTAACTATTCAGCTATCTTTATTACTTCCTGTCTTCTAATTTTGCATCTTCTTTCTGGACTCCTTAAAGCCATTATCATTCAGTTGGGGTCAAGCCTGGATTTTCATTGGTGGCCGTGATCACTCACATAGGAAACCTTGTGGTTATTTTCAGTGTAGTAACTGTCTGAGCTTGCCTAAAGTGGTTGTCAAAGAAACCTCTGCACAGCCTCATTATTTGCTAGACACAGAAAGCTGAATGCCACAATTCTACTCTGCAAGGTTTGTCTGACATCAGAACTTAAGTCTACAGACTTCAGCAGCTATGACTTACATTATTGCTTATAGGTCCTCTTAGTCTTGGAAGAGTTAATGCTGACGTAAGTTAGTATTTAATTTAAAAGCTAGCAGCTTCCAATTGATTGCCTTTCCTTTTCATTTGTCTTTTGAGATGTTCTTCCTGCCATGCTACTCTTGAAGATGATTCATTACCGAAATTGCTACCTAACCCCAAAGAGAGAAATAGATTTCTTTTTCCATTATTTATAATTTTGCCACTATATGTCAAACAGTTTTCTTTTACATACAAGGCTTTCATTACTTCAGTAATCACACCCAAAACAAGTGGTATTTTACTTTTTTTTTTACTGACAGGTTTTCCAGGGATACATTCACTGAAATTCTAATGCTTCTCAGCCCTGATCAAAATCTACCTATAAATTTCTTAATCCAGCTTCTGGACTGGCCAGTTAAAATATTATAGAAGATCATACTGTCTTGTTAGTATGTTTCAAGTTATTCCTGTGACTTTTTACTTGTTTGTTTTGTGGGATGTATTTCCTTTCACTGAGAGAAAAAAATTTAAAAAAGAAGATAGGCTTTGATACAATACGTACAGATTTAATCTATACTTTGAAATTAATATGTCCACCCAAAATATTTATAGTAGCCTAATTCAATAAAAATCAGTAACTTAAGTCTGTAAAAACTGGTGCATGTTCTACCCCAATTTCTATGTCCATATGTATTTTGTTAAGACTAGCACCATCGTTACTCTAGCCCATTAAGACACAGACTATGTGACCACATGATGTGACAAAGTTCAAGAACAGTCTGTAGTATGAGACACTCTGCAGGGCACCTGCCCTTCAGCCATGGGACTGGCTTGCAGACAAAGCAAGTACAGAGCTGATATGTCTATTCTGCACACAGCATTGAGTGGTTTCCAGAAGTAAACACTGCCTATAATTGCAGCCATGGGCAGTGAACTTGCCCTTTTGAGAGCTGTCACCAAAACATAATATAGAAAAACCCTGAGTGTCCTAGCTCATGATTTAGCGGTCTTATATGGCACCATCACTCTTTCAGTTTTTCTTCTTTCCACCCACCTCACATTCTCAGATCAGTGGAGTAAGAAAGGGAAATACCCGAGAACTTAAATGCACTAAGCCGTGTGTGTGTCTCTGTGTGCAACTGCACTATGTTAATAAGCAAGACAAGCAGAGAAAAAATTTAAAAGAACATATATGCCTCTCAGATGTTCTCAATACACTGCACTGTTTTCTCCCACTTGCTCCCTGTTGTGGTTTGACACGGAAGGGGTTTCTTGCAAAAGGTCCTTCTGGTTCTGATCAGAACCAATCAATTGTCTGGCTTGATTATTGGCAAGTTTTAAGCCACTTAGGAGTTTGACACGCCTCTGCGAATCACATTTTAAGATAGACAGAGCCCGGGAAAGCTCTCTGGACTTCCGGCCATCAAGGAGGCCACTTGGGCCTCCGGGCCCTGCGGCCCTCAGGGCCGGGCCGGGCCCTGCTCAGCCTGGCCCGACCCGGGAGGCAGCCGCCCCCTCCTTGGGCCTGTCCCATCTGGGCCCCCCAGCCCTGCCCCATGCAGGTAGAGCTGGGCTGGCAGCGGCCCCCCTTCACCGCCACGGCAGAGCTCAGCTCCAACTCCCCCCTCCAACTCCCCCAGCAGAGATCATGGGACCGAGAGATCAGAGAAGTTCCAGCCGCGGATGGATGAGATTAACCCTGTTAGTGCTGTTAAGATTTCTTCAGAACAGATGGGCCTGAAAATGCTGATCCTCTCCCAGAGAGAAAGCAGAAAGAACATGAAGAGACACCCTAAGGTGTAAGTCAGTAAAGATGGAAGGGCTGAAACCCTGAGAGAAAAGAAAGAGGAGATGCTTCAAACCTGGAAGCTGAAATTCTGTTGCAGAAACCCTTTGGGGATGAACTGGACTATTGGAGTCCCTGCTGTAATTTCATAGAGCATTGGAGGAGGGTAGAGCAATTGGGAGTTAAGGTGCCTCTGCATTTTTCTCTCTTTATTCTTTTGGCTCCAGAGTGTTTGGACTCAGTTTTACCTTCACCTGGAGGGGTGTGCAGTACACCTGAAGTTGATTCTGCCTAGTGGGTGGGGAGGGGTCCCACCTTCTAGTTTGGACTGACACTTGGAATCTTTGGCTGCCTAGGGGGTGGGGGGCATGGTCCCACCCTTTGATGTGGACTGATCCACTGATCGAACCGACCGTACAAAGGAACCAGGAGGGGTCAGTGCAAAGATGACCCCAGTTCCTAGAGATGAAGATTGTTCCTAGAGATGAGTAAAGAAGACCTTGCTCCTTGCGGCTGTTTTGCTGTGATATTGAACCCATAGGAGAGTTGTCTCTAGTGGGAATGTCTCCATAAGGTCAGCAAGAAAGACTCAGAGACTCCTATCTCTTTATGTGAACTGAAAAGATTATAAAGGTGGTGAACTGACTGAAATCTTAAGGCTTGTTTCTACATTATCCAGCATGGAGAAAGTGTGGGGAGGAAAAGTGTTGTAAAGGTTTAATCTGATTCTAACTTTTGTTTCCTTCTTTTAGGTCTGCTAATAAACTTCTTAGAGTCTTTTAAGTTTGAGCCTGTTTTGTTTTCTCCTAATTCTTATGTCACGGAGGTAAAATAAGTAAGTAAGAGATGATCTGAACCAAACCACTACACTCCCCTATACTATTGTTCCATCCATTCTTAACTTTCTTGTCCTGCTGAGTTTTCTGTCTTCAAACCAGAGCATTGCCATTGTAATGTTGTCATGGTTTTAACCCCAGCCAGCAACTAAATACCACACAACCTCTCAACTCATCAGGAGGATCAGTGAGAGAATTGGAAAAATAAACATAGAAAACTCATGTCTTGAGATAAAAGCATTTTAATAGGTAAGGCTGAAGCCACACATTCAAGCAAAGTAAAATAGGCTATTAATTCACCATTTCTTATGACCAGCGCCATAACTCAAAATGTCCCCCTCCTTCCTTTGTTTCCCACAAAGCATGATGCAATATGGTATGTAATATCCTTTTGGTCAGTCAAAGTCACATATCCCAGCTGTGTCCCCTCACAGCTCCTTGTGCATCCCTAGCTTACTCACTGTTGGGGCGGTATGAGAAGAAAAACCCTTGACTGTGTGTAAGTGCTGCTCAGAACTAGCAAAAACATCCCTGTGTTATTAACACTGCTTTCAGCACAAGTCCAAAACAAAGCCCCATAACAACCACAGTGAAGAAAATTAATTCTTTCCCAGCCAAAACTAGCACAAATGCATAAATTGCTCCTCCAGTAACTTGTTTCTTTCTCCAAATATCATCCTCAAAAGAAAATGGAGAATTAGTCCACATTTTCTACTTCAGAAGTTATCTTGGCATCTTAACAGAATATTAGGTTTTTAATTTAAGTCCTAACTGCTACCTGAAACAGAACCTGGGTATTGCTAATTACATCAAAACATTATACTGTAGTCCTGTTGGTACCCTTGAATTTATACTACCATAGCACTCACAGCCTAAAATGATACTGATGACACTTCAAAGATGTTTAGCCCTCCCTTTGTATATTTCATGCACCTTCACTGCAGTGTTTGGTATTCCCACGTCTTCACTCATCAGAAGAGAAATAATTTGTTTACATCGTATTTGGTGTGCTTACTGTATAATTATGTGATTCACCTTAAACACTCGAAAATAAAACTGCAAAATCTATACACAATACTAGACCTTATTCTTAGCATATCAAAGAGCCATCACACATGGGCAAGTACTAAACCATATAATCTCATGCTAAATTACTCTGATGTATTACCCTCATCCTCCCCTGCCTTGAAATGTATACCACAAGGAATGACCTATCCTTTTACAGTCTCTGTGAAGAGCTCAGCACTTCCTGAAGGTCAGTTATGATTAAGAGAGGGAGAGGAAGGAAAAAGCTGCCATTTAGAAGAGTCCTATGAATTAAAAGACTTCTAAAAGAAACTGGATGTCTTTCTTTAATTTAGGGTTTAGATTATTGATTAAACTGGAGTGGGGAGCAAAATACTCTATATCCTGTAGTTTAGCTCAAGGACTCAGAAATTGTATGGTAAAGTCTATAAACATTATTATTAAAAAAAAAAAAAAAAGCATTGAGGGGAGGGTAAATCCCACTAACTTTCAAAAATGTGATATTTTCTCTGTATAAATAACAGCTTACCACTTTTTTTTTCATTTTAAATGAAAACAAGACTTTAAAACAAGCTTATTGCTCAAAAAATTGTTTGTTTTTCATGAAAATGCCAAGTATTCAAAGAGTTAACCTCACCTAAACCACTTCTTTTCTAGCTGTGCCACAGTGACCAATGTCAGCTGTCTTCTGACTTTAGTTTCCAAGCAGATCAACTGTGGCTTATTTTTGATGGTACAAGTGCAGCATTAAACTATCAGGAACAGGTTGCATAGCAGTCAGTTACAATAAAAAAAAACCCCAAACCCTGTAGCACAGTTTTCTGTGATGGAGCAAGTTTTGAATACATATGTTTCTGGTACTAATAACAGTAATAACAGCAACAACAATTACTAGCAAATAAAAAAATACTTCAGAAGAACTTCTGGTGGTGAAATAATAAGGTACCTTGAATTTGTGAAAACTGCAATCTACACTTCTTTTCTTAAAAATATTCTGGTTTTAATATAGTTTCATTAACTCATGCTCTGGCTCATGAGTGTTACCAGTTTCATCCCATCAATAATAGTTGTGCACTAATGTCCAGCTAAAAATACAAGTATTTGCCAAATTGTATGACTTCATAAATCCAAAAGCCCGGTAGTATATCTGAAGCAATATTAACAGCAGTTATAGGTGTAATAATGAACTGTACCTCCTCTCCTTTTTGAGGTGCGCAAGAAAACCAGCATACTTAGGATTGTTTGTCCTTCTTTGATATGCTTCTGAGAGATAAAAAAGACTTAACCGAACATTTTGTATCCAGTTGAGAGTTCATGCCACATGTTCTTCTTGTAATGAAACCAGATGTACTGCAGACACCCTTAAAATCTCTTTTCCCTGGTGAAAAAGCCAGCTGGGTATAGTTTGTATCTTGCCAAAGTTAAATCTACATCACTATTTTTCTGTGTTTCTGTGTCTATTAACTGTTGTAATATTGTTCATGGCCAGCTGGGAATTTTCTGATTTGAGAACGAATTACATTTGGCTCTGAAAACAAAGACATATTTCTTTCTTTCCACATTCTTCCCATAAGAATTGTGACATTTGTTGTATGTTTATAGTGCTAGACAAAAAATTGACAAACTTAAAAATAAATTCAAAATACATTTCTAATTTACCTTAATTCCTAATTTTACTTATAAGGAGAATTTAAGTTTTTAGGTAATTTTGTATATATTTTAACACTTTTTTTTTTTTTTGCACTTATGTTTGTTGTGGTTTTTTCTTTGGTATATCTTCATCCATATTAAGTCAAATTTGAACAAAAAAATCTATTTCCCTCATAATTCAGGAAGTAATTTTTAAATTCTTAAGTTGCACAAGACTTCTATGCTCAGACTGTCATGAACTCATGTTGTGTGAATATATTTCCCAAGCTGATTATTTTTGTAAGAAGATCTGAGTCCACAGGATAGAAACAGTCTACAGTATTATGAAATTGAGTAAAAACTGCATCCGTTCTTGCTACATCTGCCTGAGCAAGCATTTAATGTAAATTTATGTATTCTCTTTCCTAGTCTTATCTTTGAGAAAAGTAGTAACATTGGATGATCTTGATCCCCTTTATCAGGCTAGAAGAAGATTGAGGCATTACAGTCTAACATCTGAAGTGTTTTCACCAATTCTAGAAACACTATTTGATTCCTTCCCACCTAATTATATGTTTTTGTAGGAAAATAGTGGAAAAATAAAAGTCATCTGGTACAACAGAAGAATCCATCAATCATCTTACTTATTGATTTTTTTTATTCTTTTCTTCAGTCAATCTTCTTTCTCCTTCAAATCTATAATAACTTCTGAAGGCACTACATAGAGTCTGCTAAATAACTGAAGGCCTTAAAACAGGTTTTTTTTCTGGGTGGATGTGTGGCTGTAGTGTACAAGGCCGAGGAAACAGATTCTTTCTTGTACACTGTAAGAGTAGATGAGTTGCCTAGAAAATGATGATGGTTTTGAGATATTTTAACCTTTTAAAATTTTTCTCAGGACACCTATTTTTTTCTAAGTAATGGAGGAAAATAAGGAAGAGGCAGTTGTTAAGGCATGGAGAAAAATGCTTCTTGAAGGCCAAAGTTTTGTTAACTAATATTTTTGTAGAGCAGAATGACATTGCTAGTAGTTCTTGGCCTTCTAAATATCAATCAGCATTTGCCAAATTGCGTCTACAGAATCCTAGGAAATGAGGATCAAATTTTTCACAGATATATATTGCTCGTCTGATGAATGATCTAGAGGATACATATCCTTTGTGGATATCATATCCCAGCTTGCACAGGGATTATCTTTCTTGATCTGCTCTAAACTTTGTTACAAGCTACCTTATATAACCTAGTCTTTCCATCGAATAAAAAAATGCATGTTTGACTTCTTGCTAGTGTTGCAACATCCATCAGTTTAACTTTTTTGGAAATAGGGGCTGAAAGTTGCTAATGTATCACAAGAACACTACTACAGAGAAATGGCTTTCTGTGTGCAGCTTCAGAGTATGTTAATTTACTGTACCAAATTATTTGTCTTGCAGGTGATCTTCGCTTCGCTACCCTCCCTGCATCCAACACCCCATGCTACTATAACATGTTTGCACAGTAAATAAGATATGTTGGCTGAAACATTTTCAGTGTTTAGAAAACCTTTAAAATGTGTTTTTTCTCATTTCTACCAGTTGTACTAAATGATGGTAAAGCCATCACTGTGGAACTGAAAATCTCTGGTGAGTATAAAGAGAAAAGGAATCACAGCTCAGAACAAATTGGCAAAGAGACCACCTTCCAAAAAAAAAAGAAGCAATACATATCTTTTGTAAAGAGGTTCTGTTTTATGATGCACACTGCTTATTTATAGTGAAAAACCTGCTGCTGAGAAATCGCATTCTACCCATATGGTTTCACAGTCAGGTATAGTAATTTGCTGTACTAAATTATTAGTTCTACAGATGCTGGGTTCCCCATCACTATCTTCACCACAAAATGATGCTGCATTGTTGCCCATTAGCTTTCTGTGAGTTGTTGTTTCAACGGCTGTACACATATACTATGGGGGGAAATAAGATAGAATTGGGTCGTGGGCTCTGAGATGTACCTGCAGAGGCACTTGGCAGCACAAAGGAGCACATGGCAGCACAGAGAGGCTTGTCTCCACGGGATCCTGGGGGGAATGTGTCACAGGGAGGATCCTGCGGAGAGAATCCTGATGAGAGCTGATGAGGGGTGATGATCATCCCATAGAAGGAAGTGTGTTGCTGATGTGGCAACACGGGATAGGTCATGTAGTGAGAATTGCCATGTAAGGAAGTACTTTGCCTTGGAAAAGTGTATTAAACCAGCTCATTTATTTGAATAAACGATTCAGATTCCATACCAGTCTGGTTCCGTGCCTCAATCACCGACAATATACCTCTGATTAATGAAGCAGCCTATATATAAAAGACGTCCTTTTACTGAAATACCTTGTCAGAGATTTGTGGAATAATTTGTCATAAATATTAGGTACCTTACAACAAGGTGCTGAAAATTATTAAAATGATTGCATTAAACAGCACACTTCGAGTGCATTTCCTTCTTCCTGGTTCTAGTCTCCAGCTAAGAAGACTGAGAACACTTGGTCTTGATTGCTTATCATGAAGTCTTCTCCTTCAAGCCCCAGAACATAACACCTGTTTTTAGGGACTCATTGATAAAGGGGAGACCCTTCTGCTCCAAGGAGAGACAAGATCCAGTTTCCTTTGTTTTGTGAATTGACCAGGGTCAGCTCAGGGTTGGAAGATGACTTGCCTTCCACTCTGAAGGACTTAAGGCAGGGCTGTAGCTCTGCCTGGGTCAGGGCAAAATACCGTACATCAATCTCCCATTCAGATTTGTGAGTAGTACGCTGCTTGGTGAGCTCTTCACACAACATGGCAACCTGCTCAAAAAGCTTATCTACCTGGATGCATTGCACCCCTGGCACCCATCTGTGCCTTCAGAACCCAGGGGGACTTCCAGTATCTGGAGTTTTCTACAGCTGAGCCTCTGGGAAGCTCTTTTAGACCTGTTTGCCCTCTCTGTTCACCACACCACTTCTCTCTTGCAATCTGCCATGATTTCTCCTGGCAACACCTGCCTCCCATCAGCCTCACTTATGAGAGCTGCCTCTTCCTGGTGGATCTTTGAACCCTTGTATGGATTTTCCTGACTTTAGGAACCTCCAGTCCAGCTCAGTGTTGTGCTCAGCTCCCGGAACTTACTGTAGCTGTTGCTGCTGTTGCTGCATGCCTCATTAACTGATGATTCAAAGACTTTCAGGATGCTTACATCATTAAGGGGCTGATCATTAAAAGAAGTTCTCTGTCTGTGATGCATAACAAGATGCATCAATTGCATCATCCTATGACCTTGCATCACTAGTTTGGCTCAAAATAAGAAATCCTAGAAACTTATCGTACTGATGACCATGTCCCAAAAGACTTTTGTTTTCCCTTCTGTTCTCCCATACAATACCTTAACACCTGTTAGATTCTAGTAGAAGAATGAATGAGATGAGAGCTTGGCACTACACATCTGCAAGCTATAGTTTGTGTCAGTCAGCTCACACAAGTTTTCAAGTTCACCTTCCTCTTTGAGATTTGAGGTCAGTAACAATGACAAGAAGAGAAACAGGAATAAGGTAAAAGGACATCAACTTCTGTACCTTGTTGGCCTGATAAATTTGTTTCAGAAGGATTTTTTCTGTAAAGATAAACAATTCAAGGTCAAGTCAGTCATCGAATTTTGTATTTTCCGAAAAGTAATTCTAGCGAGTAAAGTTTCATGCATGCAGAAGGAAATCACTTCTGGCTGAATGACTTAAAAGCTTTAAAAGGCTAGAATCTAAAATTCAAGCAAATAGATTTTATGGCATCTCTTGTATGTTTAATAAAGGAAATGGTAGATCTTTGGGAAAAACACTAGCTGGAAAAGGCTACACAAATTTCATATCTTTCTAAATCATTCATAGAGTGGGACTCTGAAGTCCTTTAATTTATACTGATGACCTGCTCTGCTACCTAGGCATTAAAAGTGGGCCTCAGTCACTAGGACAGAGGTTGTTCTGGGGTAAAAGGTACAAATCCAACTGAATTCATGGAGCCTTCAACAGAAGTGTTAATCAGGAATACCTGCCCCTGAATAAGGGGCCAATTAGTACACAGATATTTGTAACCAAGAACGAATTTGACCCACTAAGATTGCAACATTTTCAAAATAGTAAAGAACATAAAGTCATGGTCTCAACTCTGCCAACTTCCCAGTAGTCAAGGAAAAGTAAGATTTTTTGAGGGTCTGGGGAGGGGCAGGGGTGTTATGTTTGTGCATCTGTTTGTCTTTGTACGGCTTTCCCTCAGCAGGCCCCTGTCCCTCATTTGGTCCTCTTAATAAAGTGAGGTTAGGACAGTCATGTTTTCTGGTGTTCCTTTTTCATGTCATTGCATGTGGCTTTTAAATTGTGGATGACATAAAAAAATGACTAAGGGGTCACCTCATCCTGTCTGGATCAGTCCTGCTCCTCTGGGTGATGTATAAATGTATTATAATCAAATGTCTTGAAACTTGATTTTGTTAGCTTTATTATAAAATCATAGAATGGTTTGGGTTGCACTTGACCTTACAGATCATCAGATTGCAATTTCCCCTGTGAGGGATAGGGAATACTCCAGTATAATACTCTGATATAACTCAGAGTAATTTGCAAAAAACCCACAACTTCGTATAAAAGCAACAGACCTAGTACTGGACAGAAGTATGCCTTTTTCACAGAGGTAGTCACAAAGCTCCTGAATAAATATCAAAATGTTTTTACACTGCTACGGGAATATGTAGTTCTACACTACCTTCACCACGGGTTTGAGATTTACACCATGGTTTGTCTGTTGCTTGGCTTAACAAATCCTTAAATTCTCATTAATTCATTACAGGATAGGGTACTTCCAGATTTATGGGATCCCATTCTTATAGTTCTTAAGAGCAAGGTGCTTTTGTGGGCTTTGGTTTTGCTTGGGGGTATTTTGGGACCCCCAAGTCCATGTGATTAACCATCACCAGGCACAATAAATTGCATATAGCATAAGCATTCAAATGCTCATTCATCTTAAGTAGCATTTGCAGAGAAGATTTGATAGTTTACTCAGAAAAAACTTTTAAGAACTAGTGAAGCTGTTGTTTTATGAATGTTGCTTTCCATAAAACAGAAACTCTTAAATGAGAAATAGATGCTAGTTCTCTTTGATGACAATTTAATTTTCAGACTGTTTTGTTATGGACATGTGACTTACCCACTCAGGAAAATTCTGGTTTTCTCCTAGTGATGTTTGAATCCTATTTACCAACTTCAATCAAATCTGAAACCAACCTCTAATTATTTATAAATAATTTACATTAATGTCAATATGGGGAGAGTTAGGTGGATACCTCTCTGAGAATACTATTGTATTTATAAGGAGACAGGAGACTTCAGACTGTATGTTCTTTGCAGCACGAGCAAACCGCTCAGTCAACAACCATTTCCTGATACTATCCATACCAAGTGCTGTCCCAGCCTAGTTCTTACAGAGGATGAAAAGACATCTAATTTGTCCTGTCTATGTGGATTAGAAGGTGCAAACTCATTGAAAAGCAGATTTACTTATTTCTAACATCCAGGGAAAAGTTTTGAATTTAAAGAACTTTTTGTTTCCCATGTGCATTAAGCATTTGGCTTCTGTTGACCTTAGATGCCTTGTTTATTCCTGATTTGATGTAGTCTCACCTGATTGAAGTGGGGAGGTAATTGAGGTATGACATCCCAATTCTAGAGATCCAAAATAGTGACGGATATGCTTTCATCACTGCACCGACAGGCTCAGAAGTAACAAAAAAGATGACACATTCTCTTGATGGCAGTGTGAGCCTCAAGTGTTACTGTCTCCCAATTCTATCCTCCCACCTATCTCCAAGATGAAAACAGAAGAATCCATCTAAGTAAGGCAGAAGAACATCTGTCTTTTTAACTCTGTGTTTCAATAGTGTGCTGGGAGCAAACTGTATTTTCAATGTTAAGTGTGTACATTAACTGCTAAGCTCATTCTTTATAAAGAACTATTAATAAAACAGGTATTTACATTCCAAAGTATGAAATATGGATCCAAATCAACTTCACATCTTAAAAGTCACTTGTATAATTCATGAGTCAGTGACAAACCTAATGAATTAGTCACGTAATTGACACATTAGAAACAGAACTTTGAATTTGGATGCATGTTTTATTTAAAGCTTGGTATGTTATATAAATAAATCATGAAAATATACTTCTGACTCAGACAGTAAATAATAATGTAAAGAATAGCATCTTCTGGTAAAAAATTGTGGGAGGAAGGGTAATTGAATGACTTTGTGTTATTTGGCTGGCACAGACAAGTAAGAACCCTCAGTAGCACTTTCAGGTCCTTGTTGCTTTCTGCCAGTTTAAAGGAGTGATGCATCAATCTAGGTTTGACTGCTATAAAAGGTTGTTTATACTTAAGGTAAACAGCAAATACAGTCCACTCTGTATCAGGAATAAGATGGGAATTTTTAATCTCCAGTTGTCTGAGTTCTCACAGGAGAACTTCAAATCTCTTCCATCATAACTTTCTGTGTTCCTTTTTCACTTGGCTTCTGGATATCAAAGTGGACAACTCTCTTAGTGGCACAAAAATAAGCACCTAATTGAAAGCCTGATGTATTACTTTGAATGGGAGCAGCTTTGTTAAGAGCTTCCATATTGGAGAAATGGAAAGAAAAAATAAAGATGTGAATGACATAGAAGGGTAAATCTGTTGATTTTGTCATTTAGGAGATATTATTACTGCTTACATTTTGCTATGTCTAAGACTCTAAAATGCTCAAAGTTAAGGAAGTAATGAAGTCATGTACCTACCAAGTCACAAAGCTGCAATTCTAAAAGTAAAAAAAGAAGGCTGGTGATAGCAGGTGCTTTTTTTTTTCTCAATACCACTGAATCCTTCACAGCTTGAACATAATTTGTTAGCCTGAACGTTAATGGTACAATTTTTCTTCTACATGTTCCTCCAGACTGACTCATTTCCAGTTAAGAACAGTGACATGCCTTTGGTGAAAAGAAATGTCTAAGTTCACTGGCAATCAGCAACAGCTTCAAAGTGCTAAAAATATACATATATTTGTTAGATGAATCAAAACCCTATTCAGACTCTTGGTAACCAAGTGGCTTTTTTGTACAGTGAAAATTCTCCAGAAGTAGATTCATGAGCTCGGAAAGAATTTCCACAAGTGCTTATTTTGCATTCTATTAGGTGATATCTAGGTTTATTAGTTAAAATTTTGCTTTAAAAATATCTGTGATATATAGGACATTATAATTCATGATTGGTAGTAGAGCTTTAAATTTGCTTCAAAAAAGAAACACAATACAGTTCTCTTAAATTATAAAACATCTTTCTAGTCCTGCATTAATTCAATCTATGGTTCTTAATCTCCTTGCTTCCATGCATGGTATCTCCACAAGTAATCCAGTTTTAATCTTCACATTTTCTTCTTTTCCTTTCCTAATCATGGCAGTTTGTCCTCATCAAAATCCAAGAATGCTGACTCTTAATTCCTCTTTACAACCCATAATACTTGTTCGTTAGCAGTCCAGAGGTCAATTAGTATCTTCACCTTTTAATCTTTTGACTATTTTTTTCATTTACAGTACATGCTGGCGATGAACTTTCTTTTTTCTCCTCAAAAGCCTATGATCATCACATATATGAGAATTTTATGTGCAGTAAGATTGAAGATGAAGGGAGAAAGAGGGAACAGAAGATCAGGATGATGCAAAGGTAATAGGTATTAGCTGCTTGATGCTTGTTAGTCATGTATAACCCTTTGCCCTCACTTCACCAGGGTTCTTAACCTTTTGCTGAGAGATGAAGTCAAAACATAATGTCTTTACATTCAGAAGGAGAACAAATTCTTGTTCCATACAGTAATAAAGATTGGAGTTGCTCAGTTGTTGGGAAGAATAAGAAAGGGCAAATAATCTGAAAGAAAAGGAATTTTCAGGACTTCTGCCTTTTTCCTGGAGACACTTGCACGACTGACAATAATAGACTGAGAAATTTGTAAAGCCAGCAGGTCTGAATTTATGCCTGTACTAATAAGGAATCTACCACTAATATCCCATGACAGGACCTCAGATGCTTTCCCTTTAAGATATTTAGTGCCTGCAAATAGGAGATAAATTCTCCTAACAAAAAAAATTCTTAGTTCAGAGTTCTGTTTCCATGGAGCCCAAATGCTGGAAGAATGAGACATGGATATGAAACACCACAAATAATGAGAATAGGAGTTACATTTTTTTTGCTGTTGCATAGCAGTTACAACACATTAAGTGCCAATTTGCACAAAAGTACCTGATTCTAACTTAAATGCTCAAAAGTTTAAAAATTGAAGATTTTTTTTTAATGCTTTTTTTGATTCATTCATTTGATATAATCATAAGAGAATCTCATGTCAAGGAGAGGAAGGGGGGAAAAGCCTGTAAGTCGACTACCTATAGAAAAAAGCCATCTGAGATTGGAAATTAATTCAAAAGTTTCTGCATTGTAAGAAAAGCATTTTGCTAACAATACCCTGGCAAGAACACCTCATGACTAGGTGTGAAAAAAGAGGAAAAGGAGGGATATAGCTGTTATATAACCATAAAATTCAGCTAAAGGAAGAATGTGTATTTTTCCAGTTTTTAGAAATGTGTTTTGTGGCACTTCAATTGTTTACAAATACTGTTCAAAGAAGCAAATACTTAAGGAGAACTTTAGGAATCAAAGTTATATGATTAGCCTGGATCAAGGAATATAAATAAAACCACAAAGAAGATTCATAGAGTTGAAATTGAGTAAGAAAGATGTCCTATATCACCTCAAGAAACAAGCCTGTTTCAGTAAACAAGATAGGTTAGGCTCCCATATCTCCTTGAGAGCTCAGAGAGCCACATCTGTGTCTTCATATGTCTTGACAGAAGCTTCATGAGCTATGATAATGAATAGCTGATTATGCATATATTGCATAAGATATATTTGGCAAATCATGAATCATCTGTTTGAAAGAATGTGTTCTTTATCAGTAGTTTTGAACGTCTCTAAACTGCACTTAGACTTGTGATGCCCCAAATGAATTAGACCTACAAGGCACCTACAGGGCTGGGGAAGAAGGTAACAAAATAAATGTCAATGGGCCTGAACTGAAATGAAAAAAAAAAGTCATTTAAATATGTATCAGGCATAACCAGCAGGTTTTGGTAGTGAACAGGACCTACAGTGATAATCTAAGAAAAAGGAGATCTGGGATTTCTCTGGGCTGGTCACAGCCAGTTACAGATAGCTCTGCTATGGACGAAAGCAACCAGCTGAACACACAGCTATGCCCATCAGAGAAGCATATTGTCCCTCTGCAAAAAATACATTTAAGGAACAAAATTAATATCCAGAAAAGAAAAGATGCAACATACCAACAACAAGGTGTGACACCTGAGTGGAGGCAAGGGGTAAAATAAAAGAGATTTCAGGATATAAGGGACAACATATCAGGAGAGGGATGCAGAAGAAAAGAGGAGAAAAAAGTAAGACACAGGGTAATAGTCTTCTGAGCAAGGCTGGAGGAGCAGCCCTAGCAATCAGGAGCATACAGAGGCTCAAACAAGGACTAGAGACTCTTGAGAAGGACTATACCAAAGACATACTTGAGTAGATTATTGCATATAGGCATCTGAGCAGGGACTGGAGCTGACACACCCAAACAGGGCAAAGTACAGGCAGTTAAACAGGGCTAGTTGTAGGATACTCCTGGGGAAAGGGAGATTCAAAACTGGTGATGTTTCTTTAGGTCCATGATAACACAGGAAAGACCTTTTTTATAGATGACAAACAGCATATCTACAGAACCCCACTGGCCCCAGCCCTAGCAACCTTATCTAGTGTGCCTGCCTACTCAGTGACTAGACTAGAGAATTCCGGTGATAGCTTCCAGCCCTTAACTCCTCTCTATCTGAGACACTAATGGTTTGTTACCAACAAAAAGGCAGTTCCTCTTTTCTAAACACTTCATTAACATCTTTTTAAAATACTTCTGGGAGTTTCTAATAAAATTTGATATCTGTGGTAAATGGAAAAATGAGTAGGGTAGTTTCTGTTTTATATACTTTCCTATTTGTACCTCTTATCTTTCAGAACTAACATTGTTAAGAGATCTGAAGGACTACTGTCAGGTAATGTAGAAAAGTGAGAGACAAAGTCCATTTAGTACACTGAGAAAGGAATGGGTAGAGAAATGTCATGGCATTATCACCTAGAGAGGATAAAACTGCTATATATTATTTGCTTCACCTTCTTGATCAAGATTAAGTTTCTGTGGTAGAAGGAAAAGGGAGAAACTGAACTTGGTTTTTTTCTAGTCAACATAGTCACTGCTATTGTCCTAGAGACTTTTGGTATCAAAATAGGTCTGTGAGACTTTGAAGAAGAGGACAAAAGTAATACCCAGAAAGGCTAAGGCAGTGACAGAGTATCAGATTAAAAGCAACTTTCAAAATAAGCAAGTTTCTTGAGAAGAATTGTACTGACGTAGAGAATCTCAAGTCCAGGACTGCCTAAAAATGGGTCTGTTGCTGAAACTAAGTGTGTTGGGTGTAGCTCACCATTCTATCACCGTACAGTTATTATTTCTTTCCTAGTCCCATTTCAGGACTCCACATAGTTCTGAAATTATCCTGGTGTTTTCTTTAAAAGCATAAATAAATATTTGCCCAGATTAAGTCTGACTTGCTATCTTTTACTTTTTGTACTGTGGCTTGACAGTACCATGAAAAGTAATATGGCAAAAAAATGGTGTTTTGGACAATATCTCATCTTGTATACCATTCTTCAGACATTCTAAGAAATACTTTCCAACCCCTCCTGCTATGAACTGTCCACTCAAAACTTAAGGAAAGAAAATTCACTCATATAAAAATCCGTCTTCCTGGTTTTAGAAAGCCAGGTTTATGGTAAATATCTTTTAGCAATTTCAGAGAGAAAAGTTCTGACTGCTGAGATTAACCACTAGAAAACTAAAGCACCATACCCATATTTCACTACTGTTTTTTCCTAACTTTCAACTGATTTCTGCAGAAGCCTAGAAAATTTTTATCTTCCCATTAATTTAACACAAAATGTAAGCAATTCCAGAAACAATCTCACACAAACCTCTAAATAACAGCTGAATAAAACATGCAAAAAATGTGCAGAAAGATACATGGATTTAGGATTCCAATGACTGTTTCATTTGCTGTTTATTGCTATCTAGACAGTATTTGTAATTTTATTATATTTTTGAGTGTATATTGGTCAATCAGTTCAATGTAATTTCTCCTAATGTATAACATTAGTTATACATAGTTACAATTAGTCTACAGTTCTTCCTTGCTTGCTTTCCTTAACAGTAATTTACTTTATAGTAGAAATCACTGTCTTAATTTGTTTGGTTTACTTTTTAGTTTTGAATAATGAGCTTACACCAGTATCAAATGATTCATGTTATCAAACTCAGGATGCATTTCTAAAGCCTTTAAGCATCCCGCTGCTGAAAAAACAAGGTGCAGTTTAAAACAATTGCAAAGATTAATCTCTCTATAAGCCTTCAAATCAATAGTATTGATTTCAATTTAAGGTTTTATTTATCCCTGTTATTTCATTTAGTAAAGATCTACCACTTATCTAGAAGCAAGACATAAGCATATAGAGATAATAATACCAAGTAATTTTTCTTCTTTCTCTTCTGATCAATCTCCTGTCCAGCACTCTGAAGAGGAACTGTCCAGCAAGTAGTGAATTTTTCAGCAGAAAAGTCCTATTTGTTTTAGACATCGTAAATAGTCACCTAGACAAATACTTTTTTTTAGTTTTTGAATCCTATTTTTTTGTTAAGGTTATACCTGTAGTAATAGGTAACAATTAGTAGAAGAAACTTTCTTGTCTGTAACAATGATCTCTTTTATTGATGTGAGCAGCAATCACATCCCCCAGTAGTGTCCGAATCATAGATTCACAGAATGGTTTGTGTTGGAAAGTACCCTAAAATCATTTAGGTCCAATCCACCTGGCATAGACAGGATATCTTTCCTTTGACCTGGTTACTCAAAATCCCATCCCATCTGGCCTTGGACACCTCCAGTGGTGAGATAGTCACAACTCTGGGCAACCTATTCCAGTATCTCACCACCCTCACTGTAAAAAATGTCTTCCTTGCATTCAGTCTAAATTTTCCCTTTCAGCTAAACACCATTATCCCTTGTTCTGTGACTGCCAGCATTCTCAAGTCCCCATTATATATTAAAAGGCTAGAATGTGGTCTCCTCAGAACCTTCTCCTCTCCAGGCTGAAATAACTCACTCAGCCTTTTTTAATAGGAGAGGTGTTCCACCCCTCCTGTCATTTTGTTGCCCTTCTCTGGATCTGTTCTGAGAGGTACGTGTCTTGTACTGGAGACGCCAGAACTGGATGGAGTATTGCAGATAGGGTCTGAACAAAGAGGAGCAGAGAAGCAGAATCAACTCTCCCATCCCGCTGGTTGCCCTTCTTTTGTGTAATCCAAAATACAATTGACTTTCTACAATGCAGGTGCAGATTGTCGCTCTGAAGTCCTGGTGTGGGGGGGCTCTGGATGTGCAGTTTGCCCCTGTCCCTGCTCCCATGTCACGTGTGCCCTGCACCTGTTCCTGATTGCTTGGTTTGTGTGCCCAGGGCTCGAAAAGAGCTCGGGTACCCGTGACTGGGAGGGTCTGCCTGAGAGAACTCTGGCCATGCAGCTGGAGGAATAAATATCTCTGAACATCCACAAAATATCACTTCATATTTCCTTCCAACGCTCATCGCTATCTTATACATGTTGTAACTATTCCCCACTGCAACAAGCCCATGTCCAATTTTTCATCCAGCGGTATCTCCAAAGCTTTCTCTGTGGGGCTGTTCTCAGGTGATTCATTACCAACACTCTATTGATATCCAGTAATGCCTGAGAGGTTGCCCATCAAAGTTATACATTCCCCACCCCTTGAAGTGTTCAAGGTTGAGTTGGATGGGGCTATGAGGAACCTAATCTGGTGTAAAATGTCCCTGCCCATAGCAAGTAGGTTTGGACTTGATGACGATTAAAGGTCTCTCCCAACCCATGTCATTCTATGATTCTATTATTTTCTTGACCCAGATACAGGTCCTTGCACATGGGCTTGTTGAACTTCGTGAAGTTCACATGGGTCCACTTCTCAATTTTTTCAAGTTTACTCTCAAACTTGTCAATATCCCATGGCCTATGTGTTGTAGTTTACTTTTCTTCCTTTGATTTATAGATAGAAAATATATTATCAGACACAAGAAGTTCTCTAAAGTAATTAATCAGCCATAGAGGTTATAAAGTCAGAACAGTGGATTCATCTATCTTGAACTTTTGTGCAACATATGCTTTAGGTGAACTTTATATCAATTTGTATTCCAACTGGAGTTTTGCTTTTGTATAAGTATTGTATTTTTTCTTGATTTAAAAATTGCTCACAAAGAATTAATTGCAAATCATACCCCTTGTTCAGTTAGTTAACAATGTTAATTGAAATGTGTTTTACTTATGGAGTAAATTTCTGTAAGTTTAGTTTAAATTCAATATACTAGGGTGACTAATTCTTCAATGTCATATTTCTGTTCATGTAAGTTGTAGAGTCTTCTCACACCCATATTGCCATTTTTTGTAATCTTCATACATTTAGTGATTCTATGTATATCCATTTTTTAATCATTTAAATTTTGAGTCTATGCTATGCATTTTCTCCACTAATCATGGCCGCATCTTCTGGCACTGAGAACAGCTCTACACAGAGGGATCAGAGAATCAGCCTACATTTACCAAGACTATTGCACACACAGACATGGGTTACAGTATTTTTCTGAGAACACTGGTCATTTGTGGTCAGTTTTTATTTACCTGCCTCCTAATCTTTAAGAGTTATTGCTTCCCGAGCTAGAATCTTCCACTCTGAAAGAATGGCTTATGTTTTTCTGTCCTACATGTGATCTTACATTTAGCCAAATTTGACATGTTTGTAGATTGACTTGACTTCTTAATTTTCCCCATTTTCTCTGGCCATCCTTGGGTCCTTTATCAGCATTATCAATCATGTACATTTGTGGTAAAATTGTTAAACAGTGAAAGACCAGAAGAAATATGCAGGATTAAAATAAAAACCTACCTGCCTGGTTGGTTCTGTCTCTTTGACTTCACAGGTAAATCTGTCAAATAACATGACTGTGTTTAGAATGTTTTTCACTGGGCTGTTGCATGACAATAATGTAATAATACAGGAACACTAAAGGAAACAATTCAGTTTTTCAGTTGTGAATACAAAATATTGCTAACCTACTTAGAGGACACAATTCATTGCCAGTATGCTTGAGTAAACAAAAATCTTGAAGTTTCTCACTATACTAACATAAATAATTTCCTAAAACTAAGCAATCAATCCCAATCAAGTTACTGCTTTAGAAATTAATAAATAAAAATGTCATTTAAGGCAAAATATTTGGCAATTCTCTTTTGTCTTGCATAGTTTTTTTCCCATTTACTTGATTTAAATTTATTAACGAATACTTCTAATTTGAATTTTTCCAAATTTCAAAAGAATGTGAAAGGGAACATTGAAAATTGGATTTTAATTATTTCTTTACTTTTTTAACATGATAGAGAAAATGTAGCAAGTTAAACAAAAATGTACTAAGCATTCGATGTCCTGCTTATAGGGGAAATTATTTTCAGAATTTAGAATCACTTTAAATTTAATTTTTATATTTGATAGATATGTTATCTTATTCAGAAAAGATTTTCCTCTGGATCATTTAGTAGTGAATAAATTATATCAATCAATCTCAGTACTTCAAGAATAAAATAATTTCAGTATACCTCTTCCACCAGTTAATAGTAGAGTACTACACAGAAATAAAACAGACTTCCTGATATCATATAATGTCATATAATCAGATATAGCCATAGTAATATATAGGAAACTTTTGTCTGAATATATCAGGTTTTTTTCCTATTCTTTTATTCTACTGAGCTTGTTATGAATGAAATGCAAGTGGCTGATAACATTTTGTGTAGCTGATCATCTATTTTTTCAGGGCACAAGATATTTTTTCATCACAGGGCATTTAATTGCATTGCATTTAATCCTTTGTAATCCTTTAAATCTTCTATTTGCTCCTTAACACAATAACACCTTTTTCACTTGTGCTCTGCAGCATGTTTTTAAAGGTAAGTTAGATTGTACTTTCATGAGGAATACAGCACTCCAAGAACTTCAGACTTTTGATTGTGACACAATGCAGATTGCACAAGTACCATTCATTTACTTGAACTATGTCAGACCACATATAAACAGCACCTATTCAATATGTTTATATGCAACAATCGCACATTTTAAAAAATCCTTGCAAGTCAGTGAGATTTAGAGACTTGATAAGCCCCTCTATGGAGAATGTCCATTGAAATTGTGCAGCGTGCTTACAAAGTAGTTGTGTTTAATATCATCTAATAGTTCTGGTAATTACCATTTTAATTTCAAACACTGAAAAGCTTAATCTGAGGCTTAAAAGAACAACAAAACCAACATGCAGTTGCAATCTTTTTCATTTACATGGCCAGTGGCTAAAAAGCAGTTTTAGATTAATGAAATATTTATTTGTCTACTACCATTTAGCAGTGCCATTTTCCCTAATGCTATTTACAGTGATTTGAGGTTTGGGCTGTAGTTTTTCTTTGTTTCTTTTTGGTTTTTTCCCAGTACGCCGTCAATTGAATTATGCATTGGTGTTACATGCACTCCAAAGATATCCGCCCAGAATACAGAGAGATGTAAATGCATGTATATATAGTTATATGGACTTATAATTTGCTACTGTTTCCAGGTTATGGATTCTCTGTAAGGCAAACAAGGTCTATTACACTGAAGAAATTGGACCACTGAAAAACTAATAGTATTCTGATATCTACTCTTTGTACCTATGACACCTGATCATCTGTTCTTATAAAAAGACTGGGTAGCTAATGGAGACGAAATCCCAGAATGTAACACACAAGGAAGAAAACTCTTAAAAAAGTGATGCTCTGGGTATAACTTTATTTCTCACCTCCAGAGAAGATTTGTACCAGAAGGTAGAAGCAAGATTTCAGCCATGAAAAGCCTTTCTTAGGAGAATATCTTAAATATTTTAAAGGCATCTTGCTTCAAATTAGTCCTTGATGAGGTCATCCACGTCTGGACTGCTACCCACATTTGCACACCAGTGATGAGGTGATAAAGCAACAAACATTATGAGTGAAGTCTTCTTATATTGTCCATATTCCTTAAAAGCGAAGATACGTGGCTCAAGCCTTTAAAACCAAAGATATAACAGTCATATAAAGCAAGTATAAAATCCCATGGAATGACTTAACTAAGTGTATATGCATACAGATTTATGGAATATTTGTTTTGATAGCTATTCAGATTTTGCTTTGATTTGCTTTGGTAGCTCAATTTTCTGCATGATACTACCAGAAGAAATATCAGATGGCTATCTGGCAGTAAAAAAAAAACCCAAAACTTTTCAGATAATCTGCAATATGACTAAATGTCTGAACTGCTAGTACTCATTTCCCAGCATTGATGCTGCACTATAATTTGTACACAGGGTTCATCAACAGAACAATTTTTTGTTATTTTCTCTCTATATTATTCCCTTCATATTATTGTTAAATTATGTGTTCCAAAATGAAAATTACAGTTAATGTACAAGTTTTTAATTTTTAACACATATGTCTGCATAATCTCTAATATCTTCCATGCACTAAATGTTAACTTGATTCCAACTGCTAATCTAACAGTAAACTACTATTCTGTATTTTCTGCTCCCGTAATTTCATACATCTTTTACATCACACAGAAAACTGTACAAAACTGTGTGCATTCTTTCACATTCTTTGGAACACAGATGTGTACCTACATAACCTTTAATAAAACAAACAAACACACAAACAAGGAAGTTCAAGATCTTGTGAGTACATGAGAAGGAAGTGTATTTAGAACAGAAATTAATTACTAATCAGTTGAGAACTCTACCTTATTTTTAAATTAGATCCATCAGTAAATTCTTAGTTGTGGAGGAGAATATGACAAAATATTGACTATGACTCATCAGAATTGTTCAATTTTGATTACAAATTTACTGATATATGAAAGGAGGATCCTACCATTTGACTTTTTACTATATTGTCAAAAAAAAGTGAAAATTTCCACTTGCCTGTCTGTAGCCTTCAGCACCATCTCATTATCACAAAACCTCTTTATCTCATTGATATTCTTGGAAGCAAAGAAAAATAAAATATGTATAATCAGTATGATCTTAAAAATTAGAGACAGTTTTAATGGATTACTTTGTTAATGATAGAGCATGCACATAGGTTATCCCTTTTATTCAGTACAGACACCTCTAACAGGAATGTGTAGATCCCATAAGAATCTTTATTTTCATTAAATTGCAAACTTCCTATTAGATATTGAACTTCATGTGATAAATACATTTTGGAAGATGTTTTCATTTTAATCTAAATCACATTTTGACAAGATTGATACAATAAAGCAGTTGTACATTTCTAACTAACAATAGAGCATGACATCAATGAAACCAAGCCTTATTTGGAAAAGAGTATATCATTGCATTTACATCAGTAATATAGGAATAAAATCAGCCACTTCACAGAATAGCTTTATACATAAGCAAACAATCCTTAAAAGAAGAAAGATGCCAAATTCAGCCCTCAATACAGAACTCATGTTGTACTAATAAAATTTAAATTGTGAAGTCCATCTTCATAGGATTGAATATTTACCCTACCCCATCATACAAATGTGTACATATTTCACACTTTTCAGCCTATCTTCATAAAATATGAAGAAATGCATCATTCAAGAACCTGTATGGAGCAAGGTACATTATAACTTGATTCCTTCCTTAAGCAAAGAACTACAAAACTACTGTAACAAATGGGTTAGGCGGCCTGTAATGGAAAAAGAAGCTACAGAATCTCAGCCAATATTCTTAAGAAAGATTTCTTCTTTCTTCACTCACCCTTTATATTTCTGCTAGAAGACTAACAAAATTATCAAAGGAAGGACAAAAATAGGCATAAAGATTTTATATATCTTTTAAATATATAAAATATTTTATGGGGAATAAGATGGTGGGTACGCTGCAAGAGTAAAAAAATCCCTACTTGCAAGGGCAACCAACGTGCAATCTTTTGTGTTGCTTAGTGACTTAAGTGATTACAAGGCTCCAATTCTGATAGCCTACACATTTTATACCAAATAAATGATCACACATTTTTAAATTTGTTTTTAATTAATTAAAGATACAGGCTGTATTCTTAAAAAAGAGAAAAATAGGGAAGTCTAACATCGTAACTCTAAATATAACTACTACAATGACTCTGCTGCCAAATACAGAATGGCTGCATAATCATAGTTATTCATCATGCTTTCTATAATAGAAAATTATTTAAAGCACAGGAGATTTTGTGCAAGGAGATGGGAGGGAGAGGAATTTGTGGAGCATCCAGAAAACAAAGGAGGTTTTGACAGAGCAGAAAGACTTTAAACAGATATGTGAAGGCATCTTGTCTTGGGAACAGTGCCTGGTATGACTTCAAAAATGTAAACATGTATTCTCAGGCACACACATACATACACGCCTGTAAGAATTGAAAACTTGATATAAGTCTAGTGTTCATGAACTAGTGTTCTGCCTTTTGTCTCTTCCCAAAAAGTTGAACTAGTATTTAAGAATTGGGTTGCCAATTTGTCATGTCCCTAAGGCTGTATTGTTCTTTTAACTACACTTCTATATTTCTCAAACCCTAAGTATACTGAAGTGCTACCAACTGACTTACAGAAAGCTGACAGATAGAAACAAGAATAAGTGAGTATCTGATTGGTTGGCAATAGAAATTAGTCTATGGTCTGGGATCTTTACACCCAGAAGTCATCATCTGTCTGATTACATTCTGGCCTGCTCTGAGACAGCCTTGAATATCTTCAAGCCAAAAGCATAAGGAAGAAGTACTGGCTGACTTGTCCAAATTAAGCCTGGGGACAAGAGGCTTACCTATGTCTCCAAAACTGAAGAGGAACAAAGAGAATTATACCAGCAAGTGAATTAACTGGATGATGGCCTATCAAAAACAGCTATTTCCAGAGACAGATTGCACAAAAAAAGTGGATGGCCATTCATTTTCAACATGGTTGCAATGCTCGGTAACATCTATGAATTCCAAAAAGATTATGGCTGTATTATGCTTTGTTCAAAACTGGAAGTGTAAACATATGCATTCCCCTGAATCCAACCTGAACATATAAGAGAAAGGAGATTTCAAAGGCAGCTGTAGATACAAATTTAAAAGAAAAAAAAGTGTTACCTTCCCAAATAGGCTGATATAAACCAAGGTTTTGCTTTTAAAGACACTAGTCATTTGTCAGTACCTCTTTTCTTGAATGTTTTACGTCAGACATATTAAAAAGATGCTAACAATTCACCTATAAAAATCAAATCCCTTATTAGGTGTCCAGAGTAGGTACAGAAAAATATAAATATTTAAATTCAATACTCACTTTTGAACATCTTAAAACTCTCTTCCTCATTTTAGCAACTCAGTTTATCCAGGTAAACAATACACCATAAACAGGCTTGCTTTAGGTTTTCTTTCCTGTCAATTGACAGGTGTTTCCAGAGCTGTTTCTAGAGAGTACTGCAGACTAGAATAGAGAAATTGCCATGTTTATTAGTAGTGCTCCTAAGTCAACAGCATGACAGCTCTCCAGACAAGAGCTGTAGTCAGATTTTTATGGATGGCTTGTAAGACTTTAGGTGTTAGAGAACACTGAGAGAACAAGTGTGAGTTTATAAATTAGATGGAGTGGTACGTCCAATTTTATTTCCTTTCTGCTTTAAGGAAGGAGATCTAAATTTCACTGTAAGCTAAACCAAAATAAATTCATAATATTGGAGTCTTTTGGAACAAGAAGCAAAATTCAACCTTTGATCACATTTTTTTAGTTGAAATTTACAAGATGCCTTTGGCACTGTCAGTCAGTTTTCAGCAGAAAACATGCAGTTAGGTCAAAGGGTAGGAATTATCTGATCCGTATTTATGGATCGATGCTTTTTTCATCTTCAGTGGGAGGACAGTTAAAGAAAAATTATAAATCCAGTGGTGCAGCTCCCCTTTTCTGTATTTTTAGTCCATCTTTATCACAGTTCATATCTGAAGTATGTCCTTGTAATTTCTTTCCAGTATACAGCTAGGATCCCTTAGCCCTTCTGCTCACCTATGAGCAAATGAAGTCCTGGCTTTCTTATATTGAGATTGTCAATGAAAAACAGTTCTCTTAAAGAGCTCTGTGTTCTAATTCTCAGCTGTCATGAAGTTCATCGCAGCAGTTTTTGCTTCAACGATGGCAGTGAAATCTCAAATAGAGGAGGGAGTATGCAATAACCCTTGTATGCTTAAGGGAGAAGTTTCTCCTCTGCTGGTCTTCCACTGATCTTCTGACAGAGGTTTTCACATCTAAAGCTCTGATAGCCAGAAGCAGAGACCTTAAAGATGTCATAAACTAATTTCCATCCCTCTCATTATTTTAAAGCTCTTTTGTCTGAAGTTCCATCTCCTTTCAACTATTTGCAGTAGCTGGAATGCCTTTCATACCACAGCTTCTTTTAGACATTGGGGAAAAGAACATTTTCCTTTATGAAAATATGTTTATTAACTTTCAGGTGAAGCACTTTATTGCTGTGTAAGGAAGTATAATGAAAGATGTTTCTTCCTTTCTTTAAATTTGCTGTAAATAGTTTTGATCATATGCTTTGTTGATATGTATTTTTAAATATCTTATGTTCTCTTACCTATGCAACAGTTTCTAATGCATAAGAAATATAAACCACTTATATTCAAGTCAATTTTTGAATCAATTGTTTTTCAATGATCCTAGTATGACATGACTACATTAGTAATTTCTGCTGGACTGTTGTCTTTCAAAAATACCTACAAAGTATCTTAGAGAATGTCAATTTGTGAATGTGCATTCAGTACATTAATTCTCAAAGTAGAGAATGTGAATAAGCCAATGGTAGTCAATATGTAAACAGCTGGCAGAGCATATAATGCAGGAGCATTCAGAGCTGATGCAGAAAAGGAGTGGGCCTTTTTTTCTTGCTAACAAGCATAAAGTGAGTTCACATTTGCCTTGCAAATCTTTATATAAAATATAAATATTTTTTCACTGAGATTTTTGTTCAGAAGAGACATTTGGCAAAACCAAATAGTGAGTATATTTCATCACAAAGATATTCAGAGCATTATTCCAAAGTCTATTTCAGTCATGATCTTTCTGCAACCAAAATGTTAATAATAAGCTAGCAACAGTTAGTAGTAACACCATAACCATAAAATACCATAAAACCATGAGGAAAACCCTTTTATCTGTGATGGCTAAATGCAGTGCCATGTAAATACAGATTTCCCACTGTATGTGTTTACATCATCAGTGCCAGCACAATAATGCAATCCACCTTCAGAAGCAGAGGCTGAATGAGTACATTGCAAAGTTCCTGGGAAGCAGTCTAGCCATGGCTGCCATGATTTGATTCAGACTTAAGTGGTCTCCATTTCTTTCCAGATGTGTCCACTTCAATAAAAAATTAAATATCCTGCAAAATGTGAATGTATCAGTTCAAATTTGCGTTAGCTTGAGCTTCCTGTTCTAGAGATTCTGACACTGCCCACTAACCTGGAAAGGAAAAACATAGGAATAACAACAAAGCAAAAAAATTTGCTGATAGTTCTTTATCATTTTAAGTTTTGTCATAGAAATAGTTTTAGCTATGCAAATATGTAAATCATTATGCTTAATCATGCATCATTTAGTAAAAGTCTTCAAGCAGAACAACTAATTCCTAAGCACACAAGATAAATGCTGTCGCTGAGAATAAGATAAATGCACTACAAACTCTACTATGAGATATGCCTCACTAGGACCACCTACTTTCTTCCAAATATAGTGAAATTTAATCAAGTGGTCCCCAAATCCCATGTGAAAATAAGACAATAAAAATATGAACAAGGAGGTGTTCTCAAGATCAACAGTTTCTCTATCAGAAAATTTTCATGCTATGAAGACCAGCTACTGACTTTCACCTTGTCTCTTATGCCTTGAATTTTTCAAGACCGACACATCCCGGTGAAAGGAACCTGCAGATGAAACAATGAGATGGTACTGTATATCAAGAGAGATTCTCTATGTGGATGCAAGATTAACTTGGTAAACCAAAGGGATAACCAGGCTTCTGTACAGCTTGAGCTGTGGAGTGCAGTTTCTCTGGGGTATCATTACAGAAAATTTGTAGCCTTTCCCCTACATGTTGTGTATGTGCTGGTGTCTAAAGTGTTCATACGGGTACCTAAAAAGACCCTGGATTTTCTTATTATTTCATATTTCACTGATAATTTATTCAGATTTGTCTGTCTGATTATTACCAAGATGACCACAACCATTATGACCCACTGTTGACTTCAGCAAGCACTTTTCTTAATTTTCAGAAAAATGTGGTTTAATTGTTTCAGTTTGGGCACTAAGAGAAGTAACAGTATCCAAATTAAATTCAGCCTTTGAAATTGAAGTTATACTCTCTAGGAAGACCTAAGAATAGCTTCCTTGATCTTTTGTTGCTTTGCCTTCTAACTCTCTGATGCATTAATACTGTTGCCATTTTTTATTAGATTAACTTATCAAATGTAATAAACTATGGTCACCTAGAGGTGAGATTTTTCATCTGGGTTTTTGACTGTACAAGTAAACATGATGAGCTGATAGTTGAAGAATTGCTTGGAGAATCAGCAAGTGAGGATTTTTGGGTCTTCTGCAATTCATTTCTCCAACATAAATACCTTTCTTTGTTTTCTACTCTTGGACTTGGTAGACTTTGTTTTTTATTTCGAAAAATCTATGTGTGTTTGGCAAGCCATAACATCCACATGCTGTCATTCATAATTATGTTTACTGTCATGTGTGCTGTACTATAAGTGTCAGAGTTTTACAGGTCGGTGTATGAATCAGGCCCTGACTTAGTTCTATGCCTAAATGTACATAAAGAAGGAATTTTTTTTTTTGCTTTTTTTATTTTTTTTTTTAACTGCTGAACACTGGGCAGCTTTCTGAAAACAAATACAGAGCTATAATCACTGTCACTGTCAATGGAGGAAGGAAGAACAGAGAGGAGGAGGGAGAAGTAAGTTATGTATTATGAACATCATAATTAGAGAGCAAAACCTTTTACAGCTGATGACTTTTAAGTCCTTTCTTCTTTTTCTTGCAAGAAAGAGAGAGTCAGAGTTTTATTATAAGAAGCCTTTGCCCAGCAGAAAAGACAAACAAAAAACCCAAACCAAAATAAAACCTTAAACCAAAACAAACAGCAAAAAACATACATAACAAAAATCTTTTACTTATTTAATCTGAAATTGTTTACATAGAAGCCCTACTTAGACATATCTGTTTCATAACAGTGAAAGAATGTCAGGACTTGTATACAGCTGGTTTTCTGGGTCAGCAAAGAAGTGAAGAATACCTAGAAGTTTATCAAGGCAGAACACACTCGTGATGAGGTACAGAGGATTCAGCTTGATGCAAACAGGCAGAAAGGACAACATTAGCATCTCTTAATAAGAAGCAGCTGGAGATATGCAATAATTTAGCTGTGGTTTGAAAAACCGTCTCATAAAATTAGAAATCTTATAAAACTGTAAGAAATGTTCTCTTTACTTGTTTCACCCAGTCATTTGATTTGTTATCAGTTTCTGTACACTGCAGGGATTCTCAAAAAGGAGAATTTATTTGCTCTGAGACAAAATCAGATACTGCTTATAACAGCGAGAAAATAGGAGATTCACATTTTACGTTCTGCATTCTATGCCCTTTTCTTTAGACTGTGTGCATTTTTAAAGTATGTTATAATTTAGTATAGCCCAATGTTTTCTTTTAGAAGATTTTATTTATTTTTTCAATATTAAACTATTTATTTGGAACTTTTTCAGAGAATTTGCTGTTCTTGACTTTCATAACTGTTTAAATAAAAGGTTTCAGTCATGTACAATAAAGACGTTTGAAGAAATATGGGCTTGCTCACATTGAAACAATGTATTGCTAATTTCATAGAGAAAAGCTGTAATCTTTACAGATTTAGTCTGTTGGAGAAACCATCCACCAATTTATTTGTGGGCAGAAAGTGTCTTTGAGATATAGTGGGTAAACATCTAGACCTCTCCTTGAGATACTAAGCAAATTTAACTCAATATAATATAAATTTACATACATAAATATATGCCTGCATAAAAGATAATCCCTTTTCAGAGATGAAATTCTCTTAAGATTGCATCTCCTGAGACTGTTTTGTCCTGTCATGTAAATCACCCACACAATTAGTAGATAGAGGGTAGCTAGCATGCTGCAGGATTGTAGTAGTTTCATGGCCCACTTATTCTTTTCTCCTAGAATTATTACCATAGACATTGCTATGGTGGCAACTGAACTAAGAAAAATCCTAAATTCCAACTATTTTGAGCATAAAGGAGAAGTGACATCACAATGCAAAAATTAAGGATAAAAAGAGTAAGAGATGCAGGGGTACTCACTTGTCGTGATGCATTTCCACGTGGTCTTATAGAGATTGTGTCTGACTGGGTTCCAGATATTGTCAACTTCTATCTTTCTTGGGCTGCTTTGATCCTTTGACATATACTAGCTCCATAGCCCATGTGATTGACATTTTCAAGTGGCATTAACTGGATGAAAGTATCACCTTATTGAAGACATTTTAAAAACTGATATTTGGCTTAATTAGTGTCTTAGAGAATAAATACTCTATAAGTACTGATCCATTGATATCCTTTAATCTCTGTCATTTTTGGATGACTGGTTGGTGATTGACTTTTGCAGAGGGCAAAGGGGAAAATAAATTTATTATTCTGTTTGCCAAAATCTAAAAGAAAATTAGAAACAGAGGTGATTTTGAATTATACAGATCACAAAAAAAATGCAGCTCCAATTCAAACACCTTTTTTTCTAGCAGTATTGCTATGCATAATTTAAGGGACAATATTGTTTGCAGAGAATGCAGTATTGACAGTTTCCTTCAATGTAAGGCTAGATAGACTTCTACTTTCAAGGCCACTGCTGCATTTCTGTGATTCTAAGGTCTATGTGATTGAGTTAAAATTTTTTAATTTGATTGAAAGTGAACGCAAAAAAGTTTTTATCAAGATCTAAGCTGCTTATATTTGATCTCATCCCATTCATTCATGTGTTCATTCATGTGGGTGTACTATCTGCATCATCTTTTTATGACATCAAGATCTGTTTCTTTTCATTGCTCCAGCAACTGCATCATAAATTATCATTAAGTCTAACAGTAGTTAGACTAGGATAAAATCCTCTTTGAGTAGTATTAATTATTTTTTCATTAACAGCCAAAGTTTCAGTAAGGGGAATAAGTTTAATTTTACTTTATCTTGTATATCACAGAAACATAGAACCATAGAAAGTGATGGGGTTGGAATAGGCATTATAGATCACCTAGACCCAACTTGCTCTGCCATGGGCAGGAACACCTCTCATCAGACCAGGTTGCTCAGAGCCTCATCCAACCTGTGTTTGAACTTCCAGGGATGGAGCATCCATAACTTCTCTGGACACCCTCTTCCAGTGATTCACCACCCTCATAGTAAAGATTTTCTCTGTAATAGTTAATCTAAACCTACTCTCTTTCACTTTTCCTATCACTACAATTCCTGATGAGTGAGATCTCCACATAACCTTCTCTTTTCCAGGCTGACCAACTTTGCCTTGTCTCAGCCTGTCTTCATAGGGGAGGAGCTGCAATCCTTTTATGAGCCTTGTGGCCTCTGAACTCCAATGTCCTTCTTATGTTGGAGATACCAGACTTGTATGCAGCAGTCCCAGTGGGGTCTTACCAGAGCAGAGCAGAGGGACAGAGTCCCTTCCCTCACCCTGCTGCCCACGCTGCTTTGGATGCAGCCCAGGACATGGCTGGCTCTCTGGGCTGCGAGTGCATGTTGAATTTTCATCAACCATCACCCCCAAGTCCTTCTCCACAGGGCTGCTCTCAATCAGCAGCTGCTCTCAATCACTTCCCCTCCCAACCTGTAGGTGATTGCCATGACCTGGGTCTGGGATTGCCATGACCCAGGTGTAGAACCTTGTGCTTCTCCTTGTTGAATGTCACCAGGTGTGCAAGAGCCCAGCTCCCAAGCCTTGTCCAGGCCCCTCTGGATGGCGTCCTTTCCTCCAGTGTGTGGCTGCAGCACACAGGCTGTTGTCAGCAAACGTGCTGAGGGTGCGCTCAGTCCCACTGTCCACGTCACTTGCAAAGATGGTGAACTCTGTTGGCCTCAGAACTGACCCCTGAGGGACACCACTTGTCACTGCTCTCCCCGTGGACAGTGAGCCATTGACCACAACTCTGAGTGCAGCTGTCCAGCCAGTTCTTTATCCACTGAATCACCTAACCATCAAGCCCTTGTCTCTCCCATTTAGGGACAAGGATCTCATTCGGGACAGTGTCAAACACTTTGCATAAGTCCAGATAAAAAATATTAGTTGTTCTGCCCGTATCCTTAAATGCTGTAGCTTTGTCATAGAAAGTTAACAAATTTGTCAGGCGTGACTTCTCCTTTGTAAAGCCATGTTGGCTGTTACCTATCACATCTTAGTTTTCCGTGTGTCTTAGCATAGTTTCCAGGAGAATTTGCTCCATCATCTTACCTGAGATGAGTCTCACCTCTGTGAGACTTACTGGCCTGTAGTTGTCCAGGTCTTTCACTTTCTGCTTTTTAAAAATTGGGGTTACATTTTCCTTTTACCAGTCTCCAGAGACTTCACCCGACTGCCATGTTTTTCCAGAAATCATGGTTAGTGACATAGCAACTTCATCTGCAGGCTTCCTCAGGATGTGCTGATGGATCTCCTGGTTCCTCAGATGGTCGTGAGCCTGATTTTCCCTACAGTGGACTCAGGGTCTTCATTCTCCCAGTCGGTGTACTTGCCTTTCTCAGCTTGGACAGTGTACCTGGAGCACTTGCCATTGAGGACTAAGGCATAGAAGTAATTGAGAACCTCAGCCTTCTCTTTGTCCAAGCTAGCTAGGTGTCCCATTTCCTTGCAGGAAGGGCCCACATTATCCTTAATCTTTCCTTTGCTTACAGCATATCTGTAGAAGCCCTTCCTGTTATCCTTGATGTCCATGGACAGACTCAATTTTAAATGGGCCTTGGATTCCCTAACTTTGTCATTTCCTGTTAGTTTTGGCTTCAAGGTCAGGATTTCTACTATGTTATTCACATCAGAACAATGAATCAATACATGAATATCTATAAGCTTATTTTAAAATAAACTTTTGCAGTTTACATAATTTCTAAAAACTAAAATTTATTTTCAATACTTTTTAGGGAATGTTCATGCTCCTGCACAAAGTTTCCATCCAACAAATTGCAATATTTCAAAGCCTTCAGGGAGAGGAGCAAGAGACAGCATCAGGAAAGCAATGCAAGAGAATGTCTTGTCTTTCATGCATGTTTGGGAACTAAAAACATAAAACTGAGTTGTTTCCATATGGAGTGAATTTTACTAGTTTGAAAATAAAGAATGCATCAGTTTTCTACTGACAAAAAATACAGCAAACCTTAGACAATATATCTGTCTTAGAACACATAAGGTTCTTCCTTTCTGATAGCCAGTGACTATAGGATTTACCTAACAAGTCTAGATTCAGCTCTCATTCTGTGTGAGAAAAAGTGAATTCCCATTTCATTTTAACCACATAACAACTCAACACCATAGCGTAGAATGTTCTGCCCTGAGGCTTCTGAACTTATGTCCATTTAAAGTCTTTTTGGTATATTTAATATCAGCTAGACAAGAGAAAGAAAATGCTGGTCTCCAAGAACAAATTTTCCAAAAATTTTAATAATTTAGATTATAATGCTTAAATATTAATGGGACAGGAGACTGAAGTATATGTCTCTCCCTTCCAGGTAAATGTCCAAATATGTAGTCTCAAAAAATTGTTTTTCTGTCTCTCAGTCAGGAAATACTCAAATCTGTATTTTAAGGTACAGTATCATCAACTGTAGCTAAAATCTTCATTAGAAAATTTTATTTTCCTTTGGCTCTCAGTTCCTAATTACTAGACTATACCATCTGGGTTCATATTGAGCTTTCAATTCTGTGCACTTGTATGCATATTCTGAGCAGGAAGAGTGACATAAATGTGCAAACTAGGTGTCCTCTTTGATTACTGTGGAATTTTGTTCAGTTTTGAAGTTATACAACATATAAAGTGAAAGCCAGTGCTAAACTGAGCCTGCGGAATAGAATAGCCTGATGTCAGCATTTAAACCTCTTATTGAATTTTTCAAAGATTTTAATATACTAAAACATCACTGGTTTTATACAACCTGTCTGACATTTGTGGCTCAGTGTAGATAAAGGGACCAAAAAGAAGAGTATAAGGAACATAAGAAATAAAGATTATTTTCAGTCAAATACTACCTCATATCTCTGCTGTCCATAATAGTCAGTTTTCTAATGTTAAAATTTTAATGATTACCAACAAAGAAGAATGGTTATTTTTTCTTTCTATCTTCTCTTTTTTTTCCAGTAATACTCTACTCATTTGTCAGATGTGCTACTCACACTAGCTAGTTCCATAGGTAATTTAGAAGTCTCTTTCTACATCTTTGTTCATTTTTTTTCCTTTTCCTATGAACATATCACCCTCCACCACAATTTATAAAGATCACAAAATGTATTTGCTAACTTTTACTGCTTATGTTCCATCACTGCTTTGATTCTGACTTTTTAGTTTTATCTACTTTTTTGCCCACTACCATACTGTAAATATATTTTCATGGGAAGCAGGGGGCTTTTTTTCTCTACTGTTGATTTCTTCACTACCAGTGTTATCTCTTCAGGTGGTTGCAGGTACAAATAGCTGAAAGCAGTGACAATCTTCCAACTAGACTGATGTGTAAGCTTGCCCCTACTGATGGTTTTATCTCATCTACGTGGAGTCAAACCGTGTCATATAATTAGTTCATTGTGTACTTACTCCCCTGTGGCAGGATAAATAAACACCATTCACTGCCAGCCTCTGTGCTTCAGAGTTCTTGGGATGGTTTTCTTGGAAAACTGGCAAACAAAAGATTGTATTTTATTTGCTTACTGTAAAAAAATAAACAGCTTGATTTTTGCTATCTTGATTACTAGTAAGACACTCTTTCATTATTTTTCTTGTTGCCCTGATGAAACAACACTCAGTGTCAGCTAGTTTTTCAGTGTTCATTGACAGACATTAAAAGCAAAATTCTGAGATTGGATAGGCTAGAGGCACACCAAATGCTGTGTCATTTCCAGATAAGGTTTTTCAGAGGTATTGGTGTGCTCCCATGAGATGACAACTAAAGCCAACCAACAAGGAGCCTTGATTGTTAAAGCGAGAAGAGCAGACTGGCTTGATGAAGACAAGATTATAGTGTCTCTCATGTGAAACCTAAAATAGAAGAACCAAATTAAATAAAGTATAATCCTGCACAGAGGATTTTGTAGTTGATTTAATGGCATGCTATCACTTTCGCTATGTTTATTATTGTTATGAGCTTACTGAGTTGCACACACAATGTCAATTCCATTCAAAGCAACCTTTTTCAAAATGCACCAGTTGATTTTTGTCTTCAGGGTACAGTAATTATGCTGATGTACTGCAAAAAAATTACTCACTACAGACATCTGAAAATGCCACATTGCACAGATTTAAATTTTGTCCTTTCACTGGTACGATCTCAAGATATTCATTTGATGATGGTAGCTAAATGAAAATTGTAGTTTTATGTTTGCATCCCAAGTAACATAGCTTACAATTTTGTATTTTGCTTTCTACCTCTACTCAGAAAATTGGAAGATAATCCTTTCTTATTGAATGTAGTTTTTGCTGTGTTTGAACAGATGATATAGTTATACAATTCAAGAAAAGACATTTTCTTAATTTTTGCTGAAGAAAACAAGACCACTACTAAAAGTATTGCCTGTATATGCTGGTAAGAACTTAAACTCTTTTTCTTACTGCAGCAGCCAAAGAGGGTGAAAATTAGAATATAAAAGCATTACTATTAGATAAGAATATCCTAAAACTCTTGTTCATTTGTATTTTTATTAAACCTCTTTACAAGAATAAGTAGTTTAAAGAATATATTAACTCCCCCCAAAAAATGGAACTATCAGAACTATATTTAAATTGTTTAAAAATACTGTTTCAAAGGTGTGAAATGAGAAAAATTAGTCAATGTACTTTTCAGGAAAAAGTGAATTAACTCTGTTTACAGTAATAAAAAACAGAAAAAGAATATTAAGTTTTTGGAAATGTCAAAAAATAGATGTTTTGCCTTGATCTCATTGTGCTGTTATCTTTTACTTTATGTTAACTTAAAAAAACCCCATATTTATGCAAAATTTGTGGCAAGTAAAGTCTTACACATCATTTTTACCCTAATCAAACTGACAGATATTTTATCACCTTAGCAACATTGATAGTCAGTTTACCCTTTTATCTCAAAGATAATGTCCTGACTTTTGATGCTAAAGATCTATCAAGAAGAGAAGATGCTAAAATAAATTTGTTTTCTCTTATAATCTCAATCATATTCAATCTTTAAGTTACACAATCCAAATGAATCAGAAAAAGTAAACAGGTGTGTCAAAAAATGAAGAGTCCTAGTAAGAAAAAGCAGTTCCTCTATCTTTGGACTTCTATCTTTTCTGTCCAGCTGAATTGGTTTGCTTCAGGTGAGGGTAGAAATAAACTTTGAATTTTCTCTAAGAAGAAGTAAAGAAAGAAGTAACATTTTGGTAATTCCAGGTGCTAATTCTGTTCCTTCTGTTTTCCAGCTACATCACGTGTCTCCCTGACTTTATGTAGCTTTTAACAAAAGCAGACATGAGAAATTGTGCAGAGTGAAGGTTTATCCATTTCTACAAATCTAATTTCCACATATCCCCATTTGACTGTTAGCATGTAACTCCAGTTTCAATGTTTCGCACAATGGGCTTCTTAGATAAGGTCAGAGTTTATTGCTGCCGCAGTTGGAAAGGGCATATGATTCCTTCTAATTCTTTCATCAAAGTTTATCTCTGCTAAGCACAGCAATACAACCTTTTTTCCCCATGGGTACTGTTAACAGGCTTGTTAATTAGTCATCAATAGCTGTCAAATTGTTAAACAAGCTGCAAACACCCAATGGTAACAGTATTAAGCTATGGAATTGCTGATGAGCCCCTGGCTTCAGTAACTTGTTATTTGAAATTTAGAACAGGTTCTCCTTCACTGAAGTCCTGTGGCAGAGTTTCTGTTCTCTGACTGTATAATCAGGTGATTAGTGGTGGAGAAGTCCTGACTGAAGCATTCTACACTGAATATTCTGCTGTACTAAAAGACAGAAAATGTTTGCATTTCAACACAAACCCAAGGTCATCAGTCACTCTGGTAACACAAATCACTCTATGGATGAAGTGAATGACTTGATTTTAAAATCTGCTGGGGAAAGGAGAGAAGGAATGTTTTGTCCATTTTTTTTTCCCTAAGCCACTTTAGAAATGCAGCAGGAAACTGCTTGTTACTTATGGATGCTGAAAGAGAAGAACAAGCCTGCCAAATGGCAGACTGATGATACAAACTTCTGGCAGTCTTTTGCCTCTTTTGAAAGCATGTTTCCTAGTAAAATACAAATCCTTACCTTCAACTGCAGCAGCCATTATATGAATTCCGGTAGACCGATAAAGCTGAACCTTTACAAGCTGGGAGCCTGAGCATTTCCTCAGACACCCTCAAGTATTAAAAGAAAACACATCACACTATACAAGTGTGGATTTATGATTAACTCATGTGGCGAAATGTTTGGCAATGCCTGCAAGAATGATGGTGAGTCGTGCTAAGTTGTGCTACAGCTGAGTTTGAAAGCCATTGATAGCACTTTCTTTCTGTTCAAACTGTGTAAAAAAATTGCAGTGTTCAATAACCATCTAAGCTCTCACTCCTGGTGACATGATTTACTGCTGAGTTCTGCAGCTTTCCTAGTAAGGCCTAAGTCTTCCACAGAGGACACACAGTCCAGTCAAATGATTTGCTATTTGAATTAATTGGTTTTGTTGAGAACAAAGGATTGCACACATCTGGACCCTAATCTGAAAACCACTGAGGTCAGTGGGAATCATTCCAGTGATTGCAGTAGCCTTTTTGTCAAGTGCTTGATGAAATGTTGATTTAAATGTATCTTTCTGCATTGCTGATTTTTAAATAGGTCTTTTTGAGGAAACGAGGAATATTAATAGCTTGACATGTCCTTGTGGCTTAAGACTGTGCTAAAAATGTCTTTTCAAACAGCCTCTTTATAAAGATTTGTTAAAAAAAAAAGACCTGCAATTGTTTTTGGTGAAGTATTGTATGGCTGGCCAGTTTTATATACTCTAGCTAGGAAAAAATCCTCAAAGACCCAGAAAAGAATAGTAGGGTCTCTATTCATATTTTCAGCATAATGTAGTTCATGACTGGATTTTCCTGTCTATCAGTCAGTCTCTCAGACCCTCTTAATAGCTGCAAAAAGAAATATCAAGTCTGCAGACTGCACACATAAAAACAAAGAAGCAACTGGTATTTTTATAGCATGTGATCATCTATATGAGGTACCTTCAGAGTCAAGTTTTCCACACATGCAGCAATGTCCTGCCACAGTGCAGCCACCCAGATTGGTTTACCCCTGTGTTGCCAATTGCTGTTCTTCCACTGCTACAGCCACCCCCATACAGCATTAGCCACCATCCAGGAATCAGTATAGAATACAGGCCACTTTTCTCATTCAGCAATCTGTAAGGCTAGTTGGATGGCTTTAATTTCTGAAAATTGGTTTGACTCACCTTTCTCTTCAGCAGCCTCAATGACTTCTTGTGTGGGACTCCATACAGCAACTTTTCCCCTCCAGTGTTTTCCAATCATATGGCAAAATCCATCAATAAATATAGTATAGTCTCTTCAGTTTTCTGGTAACTCATTATATTGTGGTGCTTTGTAGGCACATGTCCCCTTCTCAGGCAATGCTCAGTCTCTGGCTTCTGGGCAGCCTATAATCTCTTCTAAGATCCCCAACAGATTGGGTTTTCCCATTTGGGCTCATTGTGTAACTAATGCTACCCATGTAAGCCATGGAATGCTGGTTGTGTGATGTGTTGAGGGGTTGTTTCCCTGCTCCTTTCAATTTCTTTGTTGAAGGACCTGCCTCTTAATCTAACCTCTCCTTTCCTACTGTTATTTCTTCTCCTCCTTCTTGCTTTTCTTCTTCTTCTTCTTCTTCTTCTTCTTCTTCTTCTTCTTCTTCTTCTTCTTCTTCTTCTTCTTCTTCTTCTTCTTCTTCTTCTTCTTCTTCTTCTTGCTGCCTTACTAATCTATGGCATGAGGCTGTAACTTGCCTTGTTTGGTTTTTTGTTTTCACTTCTGGGGCAATTACTGTAATTGTTGTGGTTTGAGTCATTATGTTTGCCATAGTGTCCTCAAGCACAGTTTGGTTTCCTGCCCCAACTACAGTCCTCTGAGAGTACAGAACAGTGGCTCAGCAGGCACAGACCAGGCCCCAATATAGGGTGCTAGTTTTCATGGGGGGGCAAGACACCCTTCTGTCAGTTGAAGGGGCAGTTTGTGAGGGTTGTTTACCTGTTCAGGTGTGAAGTCCCAGGCAAAGGGAGGTGATAACCACCCTAGGAACCTGCTCAAATTTTTCCATGCACCCTGCTATCCAAGAACTTGATGCTTCAGGGAAGAGTTAAATAGCTCCTCCTCTAAAGGTTATTTTCTCTTATACCATGGTTTCCATGAATTCTATAATGTACCAAGAGTATTAGCTAATATTATCAATAGTGTTAAACAGCTTACAAAAGGATGAGCAGTGACCCTAGGGGCATGCAATATAAAACCATTCACATCCACCTTGGGTAGGGAGAAGGAGGTGTATTCATTCATCATAATTCATGTTAGCATGTTCCCCTACTCAGCTAAATAAACTGATAAGCAGTGCAGGTGACAAATGCTGTGTGCTTCACAGGAGCTTTCTACTTGACGACTACTATTTACCATTTACTGTAGCAAGTTGTATATATAACTGCTTTTATCTCACCCCACATTGGATGCCAAGAGGGATTGTAGTGGTTTGACCTTAGCTGGGTGCCTGGTGCCCGCTAAGCCACTCTATCACATCCCTTCCCAGTGGGATAGGGGAGAGAATAGGATAAAAAACAACTTGTATTTGAGATAAGAGAGTTTACTAAAGCAGAAAAAAAGACAAGTAGAAATTTGCACACACATAAAAAAAGGGAAAAGTTAGTCTCTGCTTCTCATCAGCAAGCAATTTCCTGGGAGACAGAGCTTCAGCATGTGTTGTGGTTGCTCATAGAAGCAAACATGGTAGAATAATGAATGCCCTCCTGTTCTGCCTCTCTCCCTTACCTTTTGTATCTTAGTTGATCTGCTACGGTATGGAGTATCCCTTGGGTCAGTTTGGGTCACCTGGCTTGATTGTGCTCCTTCCAGGATCTTGTTCACTCTCAGCCCCTTGATGGGGCAGTGGGAAGAATGTCAGAGGGACAGCACTGCTCAGCAGTAGCCAAAACACTGGTGTGATACCATGCCCTAATAGCTACCAATGTAAAGCACAACACTGTGAGAGCTGCTAAGGAAAAATTAACTCTTTCTCAGTCAGACCCAATACAAGCAGTTATTCAGGAACATTGAGACAAATTAGAAAGACACAGAGTAAATGTTTTCCAAATGATTTCTGGAGTGCTACACATGAGCAAACAGGACAACGCAAGGAAAAAAACAAGTGGATGTATATGTTTATAACAGTGTATACCTGACATGATTATAGAGAAAGTAATATCCTTCTTTCAGGTTTTGTGTATATCTGATTATAATTAGCTACCTTTCACTTCTGTTGTAGACTATCTTCTTCTTAAGCTTTTCAATTATTTTGATACATTGTCAGAAAGCGTGATCACACAGAAATGCCATGTTTATTGTAATGTGAGTGAATAGTGTCAACATTGATAAATATATCATGTTCACATTGGCATGTTTAGGGATGGAAGCTTTAAATGAAAAGGGGAAGAGGAAGTACTCCTAAAGGGTAGTATCTTGAAACATGAGAACTAGTGCACAAATCCAAATGGTGACATAGATGCATTTCCCCTAGACACTGCTGAAAGGTATTAGAATACAAACTTAGAAGTTTGTATTCTAATACAGGAGGAAGATATGTAATTCTATACCAGGTTTAATTGGTTGATGGTTATTTTTTCTTATATTAGTCTTACCTATTAAAAATTCCATCATATTACTGTCTGTGAAAATATATTACATGCAAATATTTCTCCATCTTTTTCATTCCTAGAAGTATAATTCCCATGAACAAATTCATAACACATCATACCCTTCCCTGCTTCACCTTCCAAACACTTGCCTGTCAACTGATTACTCCCATTAGAGAACTATCACAGGGCATCTCATTGCTTCCATCTTCAAATAAAATACATCACGTCAGGACCCTTCTGTTTTCATATCTGTCTTTATCAATCATAGCCTAATATTAGGTAATTCATGCATTTTTGAGAGGAAAAAATGCTCTTGCTAACTGGAATTTTTCATGGATATAATATTAAGAATCAATGGTACTAGTCCTGTTAGAAAAAAAGATATCTTTTCATTAGGTAATATTCCTTAACTACTGTGAGTAGAAAAACCTGTTCTATTCCCATCCCAGGTTTGTGCTTCAAGAAGAGTTCACCATGAACTAGAGGATTCCTTGGTTGAGTAGGGTGAAAATAAGGACTTGAGTGATTTTTTTTTTTTCATCAAGGAAAGCAAGGAATGTGGTATCAAGCTTGGCTTAACAACTTGTTTTCAAAAATATTAATGACTTAAATTGGCAAATATTTCATTCGCATTAAATGGCTGCATTTGCAGCCATTTTTAAGATTTTTTTTTTCCTCACAAAAATTAGAATGTGACCCTGTACAGAAGATAAAATCAAAGCCAACCAAACAAGCATGAGCTTTTCAGCTCCATGTAGAGGTAAGAATGTCCTTCCACTGCGCACTGGAATGAATTTCATCATTATCTTTGTTTCTTCACAAGATTCTCTATACAAAATGCAATGAAATAAAGAACTTATTTATAAAAAGTATCTAACTGACATGATCCATGGATTTTCTCTAATAGAATCTGTTAATATAAGTTTAGTTATAAACTGGCATATGCAAACTTTAGTTCAACTACAAATGTGACATCAACCCTTTTTACACGAACTTACACAAGAAAAGGTGACATTGTAAAGGATAGATTTCACAGATGTCCCAGTCTTGATCATATTTTCCTTAAGCTCCTTCCAAGCAGAGTGAATCCTGAGTAAGCATGACATTAAACAGTAGCCCTTGTCATTTGTAAGTCTGGAGAAAGAAAAGATACCACATTAAGGTATCTCTACACACTCAGTTAAAATAAAATCCAAAATTAAAAGGGGTTTTGAAGCATCAGCAAATGCCTGCCAAAAACTTGTGCCAATCCATGTCCACTTTATCTGCAGTATTTACTGAAGACAGGAAACACATTTGACCGTGACTGGTGTCTTGTGGGACTTCATTCCAAAACTGCTCTTTAAGGATTTGGATAAAATATGTCCTTCAGCTACTACTAGTTTTCAAGAATGCCCACAATGTGGTTCAGAGTATCAGAATACCTCTTTGATACTGTCTTTGATTAGGCATTGGCATTCTACAAAACATGAAATTGAAAAATGGGCACCATATGAACCAACTTTTCAAAGAACTAGCATTCGTAATCTCTATTACCCTGTAATTAAATTCATTTGTGTTGTTGTCATTTGAGATGTTTTTGTAATTATTGTTCTTATAGTCTTGTAATAATTGATTTTGCCTGTTTATGTTTACGTTTTTTTCAAAATCTGAAAGGAATATATTTTTATATATACTATAATAAAGTAACCATTTCATGTGACAAACTATTTATTTGAAGGAAAGGAAGTACTGCTCAAAAACAAAATATGTCCTTTTAGAACAACTTTGCTAAAAAGCACTTTATAAATCAGAGATTTCCTGAGGCTCAAAAAACCAAAGGGATATTGCCTATGACGTGGCTGGGTAATGAGATTAGCTCAGACTCATAGCAATTGACAGGAGAACAGAAAATTGTCCATTCATGCTACAGACCAGCTTCTCTTCTTCTAGTCTCTCCAGTAGAGGTCAAAATCAAGTCTGTTTTGTTTACAATAGGTCTTGAAAATATTGCTCAAAGATCTTTTTGTACTGCAACTGGATATGATGGAGCAGAAATGCACTAATGGAATAGTCTTGACCTTAAGTGTCAGTTTTGTGCGCTATGGACCCTGCTATTGGTTTACGCTCTGGGGCTTTATATAGGGACAGAACTCAGGTATCTCATCTTGACAATAAAAAACATAACATGGGGTTTAGGACACTCAGATATTCAAGCTATAGAAGACAGAAAAATAAACTATTTCCTTTCTCTTCCAGAAAGTTCTCTAAACACTGGGATATCACACAGGGAGACTCCTGATACTGTCTTATAGACGAGTGTAACTGATTTTACATTTTCAGTACTAACTGTAGCTGAGATTCAAGCTCTATTAAGCTTCTTCTGCAAAGAAATCATTATCAGAGTGTTAGAATACTTAACCCTCTCAAAATGTAAGTATTTCTGCATAATAATCCCCAGCTAACTCAGCTAGAATATTTAGCCTGTAATGTTTCTAGGTATCATTTTTTTAATCACATATAACTATAATAAATATTTAGTCATACACAAGAGCAAGCCCAAGTGTTATTTTGATACTTCATAATCGGTAGTTGCTTTTACTGATTCTATAGAATGTTTTTGTGTTAAATAATATAGCTTGTTCTTCCTGAGTAATCACCACTTTTGAACTTCAACGAATCTCCTATGTATATGAATCACTAATTATAGACATTGTTCAAGGGTTATATTCCCTTTCTAGGAAGAAAAGTTGGCTTTAGCCTTAATACGGAAGAGTATCTCTCTTTCTTAGTGAAACTCCATAGTTTACAGAACAGCCAAAATTACAAAGGAACCAACTTTATTACCTGCAAGGAAAAATTGTGCTTGAGGCATGGAGGAAACAAGCTTTTGAAAGGGAGAGTATAAATAGACTCAATGTTTTCAGGCTTTCTTTCAAAAATAATGGTTTTTTTTCTTTGAAAAGAAGTCTCTCAATACGAAAAACAAACACAACTAGTGGTTTCTGCCACTCACAGATGAAATTGTGGGACCGCTACAGGACAGCATTTTAAGCCACTAAGCCTGATGATGAAAGCAATTCTGAAAATGATGGTAGATCTTGCTAGGCAGGGTAAATACTTGAACTGGTTGCTTCAGAAAAAAAATAGTATTTCTGGTTTTAAAACTATATGTACAGCTTCTGAAACCCTCAGTCAAATTGAAGAAATGTACTAAAATTGTTCTCACAATTCCAAATACACTAAACTGCCATTCAAAAGGAAAAGGAATAATATCAGTCTTTTATAAACAGACGAGGATGTAGACTTCAAATGGAAATCAGCACTTTGACTACTTTCTCTTCAGTAAGAGAATAAAAAAATTACTTTTCCTCTGGGCTTGGTGGAAGTTGACTATCGGTTTAAAAAAATCAGTTATGTGCACCTATTTGCAAAAGAAACTGAGGGTATTTCAATGAGTTTTTGTGAACTTTAGTGGGTTACAGTCGACAGAAAAACACAGATTAGATAGCCAAATATCAAGTACCTTAGATATGAAAAAGACATATCTTTGGGTGTTGATCAAACTGAAAATTACTCTGTAAAACGAGAATTATGCATTTCAAGTTCTAATGAAAACCATTGTGATGTAATCCAACAGTGTCTTCTGTTAGACCCATCAAAAATGCAAATATTTTAAACTATGTTAAAAGAGAAAATTAATTACTTGTCTTCTACATAAATGTCTCATCTCTGACAGGGATATTTAGAAATAGTATTACTCTTTCAGATTTGTTAAGATGTTCTTTTATCAAATACAGCAGTCGTGAACTTTTTTGATATGTCTGTATGTTACAGAGATTAGATTAACAAACTAAAAATAAATTTTCTTTTTCCAAAATAAGTCAGATGTTTTTCTTTTATAATTTTTTATTCTATATCTATCCCTAATTACACATCTTTATGCAAATACTTTAGGGATAAACTAGAGCACATATACAGATACTAAGAAAAAATCGTCCAAGAAACATCCTTTAACACCTGGGTCAGCCAAACAATGGGAAAGAATTAATATGGAATAATGTTGTTTGTTATCATCTGATTGAAATTCTTCAACTCCTGCAACATAATTTTTAGGTCACCCCAAATTTTTCTTTGGATCTGTTAAAGATTTGCATCTAAGTTCTCCATATAGAGGTTGACTGGTCACTATGGTAGCTGACATTGTGACTACTTTATTCAGTCTATTCTTCTTCATATTGTATATCTTATGAAAATGAAAATAATAATCATTTAAATTTTAAACATTGAATTAAATTTGTTTATTTTTCCTTCTATCCTTATGTTCTTATCCCTTGGAACTATTTACTGATTTCATTTTATTCTCAGCTTTTACAATTTTCAACGCAACCAAATAAATTCAGAGGTGAAGATTGTGCTGAAAAAATTATGAATTCAGTGAGTAGGTGCATGTACTGGTGAAAATAAACTTTCACCAATAAAATGTCTCTAATAATTTTTAGCAGACAAATTAAAGCTATACATTGGAACTTAATCTAATGATTTGAACAAAATCATTAATCTCTGTATAGCAATTTTAAATTACTGAAGATAAAAATGTAGAATCATTAAAACCCTAACCCACCATCAAGTCACCCCAAGACATTCCACACCTTATTCCATATCTTTGGCTCAGTGCCCAAACTAATATATTCTAACTCTACAGATGCATTAATACATAGTCATATATATATATATATATATATATATATACACAGATGTGTACAGTGACAGTGACACTCAGCAAGCAGTGGTATACAGACATTTCACATTACAGGTGGTTCTCAACCAACAATCAGGTCTTCCTGCAGTACACAACATGTTGTTCCATCTTTCTGTATGGCCATCATGTGTAAAAACAACCCCATGGATGTGTTTGTCTGTACTCGAGGCAGAATTAACCCAAACAGGCTTTCCTAATCAACCTCTAACATGTGCTACTGGGACCTTGTCTCCATCTACTGTGTGCAGGGATTCAGCTTGGATTGGACCAGTTCTATTGGTGGAACCTTGGGTGTTAACTAACTAGGTGGCCTTTGCTAGATGTTGTTCCCAATTCTTAAAGGTTCCCCCACCCAGTGCCTTCAAGGTGGTTTTCAGCAGTCCATTGCACCGTTCTACTTTGCCTGCAGCTGGTGCATGGTAAGGGATATGGTACACCCACTCAATGCCATGTTCTCTAGCCCAGGTGTTGATAAGGCTGTTCTTGAAGTGAGTCCCGTTGTCAGATTCAATTCTCTCAGGGGTATCATGCCTCCAAAGGACTTGCTTTTCCAGACCTAGGATGGTGTTCCGGGCTGTGGCATGAGGCACAGGGTAGGTCTCCAGCCACCCAGTGGTGGCTTCTACCATTGTGAGCACATAGCGCTTGCCTTGGCGGGTTTGAGGCAGTGTGATGTAATCAATCTGCCAGGCCTCCCCATACTTGTATTTGGACCATCGTCCCCCATACCACAGGGGCTTCACCTGCTTGGCCTGTTTGATGGCAGCACATCTCACATTCATGGATCACCTGGGAGATACTGTCCATGGTTAGATCCACCCCTCAGTCTCATGCCCACTTATAGGTGGCATCTCTGCCCTGATGGCCTGAGACATCGTGGGCCCATCGAGCTAGGAACAACTCTCCCTTGTGTTTCCAGTCCAAGTCTATCTGTGACACTTCTATCTTTGCAGCCTGATCTACCTGTTCATTGTTTCGGTGTTCCTCATTAGCCTTACTCTTGGCAACACGAGCATCTACATGACAGACTTTCACAAGTAGCTTCCTTACTCAGGCAGCAGTGTCTTTGTACTCTTCAGCAGCCCAGATTGGTTTTCCCCTATTGTGGAGGTGCCTTCCCCTGAAATCCTGGGGGAGGGACCTTGCAGGGTACAGGTCTGCCTCTGTCCCTGTCCCCATGTCACGTGTGCCCCATACCTGTTCCTGAATGGGTGGTTTGGGTGCCTGGGGCTCGAGAAGAGAGCAGGGTCCCATGACTGGAGTCTGCCTGGGAATTCCATCCATGCAGCTGGAGGAATAAAATAATCCTTGAACATCTACAGAAATATCACTTCATTTTTCCTTCCAAGTCCATCGCTGTCTTATATATTGTTGTAAGGATTCCCCGCACTACAACACCCTATGCTGTCAATTAGCTTTTTCCCACTTTTCCAGCCATCCCCATAGAGCATTGACTACTATCCATGAATCAGTGTAGAGGTATAGCTTTGGGCACTTCTCTCAGCAATGTCCAGGGCTAGTTAAACAGCTTTGAGTTCAGCAAGTTGGCTTGATCCACCTTCAGTGGCTTCTGCAACCTGTTGTGTGGGACTCCATACAGCTACTTTCCACTTTTGTTTCATGCCTCCGAAGTGACAAGAACTGTTGGTGGAAAGAGCATAGCTTGTGTCTTCTGATGGCAGTTGGTTGTACGGTGGAGCTTCTTCAGCACGTGTCACTTGTTCTTCTTTATCATTGATACCAAAGTTTTCACCTTCAGGCCAATTTGTGATTATTCCCAAAATTCCAGGGAGGTCCAGTTCCCCATATGGGCTACCAATTATTTGTGCTGGTTTGGCCAAATTTAGAAATATATCCTCTGAGAGAAGGCAGATTACAAACCACCCCTCCCCCATCAGGTTCAGGAAAAAAAAAATTTCCTCAAAGGAAAGTGAAAGAGAAAAAAACTATTTATTTAACAAACACAGGAAAAGGGTAATAATGCTAAATAATAAAACCTCTTGCTGTGGAGAAAAACCCTGGGAAAATGCTAGAGTCCTTCTGTAGGTCCTCTGTCTTGGAGCTGGGTTGGTGTGGGCCCACCTCTGGAACCTCCACCTCAGTGGAATGTCCTCCCAATGTAATCTGATGTTGAAGCAGTCCAGCAGAGAAAGGGAAAAATCCAAAACTCCAGGGAAACAAAGTTCAACCCTCTGCCTTTTTCCAGAGAAAAAAGCTGAAAAAACTGGTTGAAAAAAAAACCAAGCAGCAGCTTCCTCCACTCTCCCCACAGCAGTAGCAGCAGCAGAAGAATGCAGAGAGTGTGTGCAATCTCTGTCTGTCCTTGAAAAAAAAACTGGTTTGAAAAATACACATGGTTTTCCTTTCTCTCTCTGCTTTCAGAAACAGTTTAAAAGCACAAAAATTCAGGGGTGAAGATTGTGCCTAAAATATTAATTACTAGGCATAGAGCAGCAATAGGGAAAACAACATCAAGTCACCCCCAAGACAACATCCAAGACAAAATCTGTTTGCTTAGTGAGGAATGAAGAGGAAGGAGGGCCTTCAGAACAGAAGGGAGAGGCAGGCAAAGAAATAATAACTTGATCCCTACCCCAGGAGATATGTGAGACATTGCATTTCAAATTAAATTCAGAATACTTCTTTAGCTTATAATTGGTCCTTTTCTTCAGTTTTCAACTCCTACATTTTTAAATGTTATTTTCAAATTTAATTTGAAGTATTTTAATTTTTTATTTTCCTTCTCTAATAAACAGAACTATGTACAAGGACTCTTATTCTCTTTTCATTTTTCTCTGATTTGATTTCCCATTCCAAACATTTTTATTCCAAAAGTTTACAAAGCAGCAAATAAGAAAAAGTAATTCTTTCCTCTTGCAACTTTTTCACAGGTGAAAGTATTATAAATGGTTACATTTTAAGAAACTATTTCTCTAATCAATATGTTTAATTTGACAGTTGGCCCTGTTCTGGAAAATGCTGAAAGTACTTTTGAAGACAGTTTGCTTGAAAATATTTTTAAAGTATATGCCCCATTACTCCCTCAAAATATTACTGAAAATCCTACAGTGTACCATATGTAAGTAGAATTTCTTTGTAATCTGATTACATCTACCTAACAAAAAAAGCTAGCAAGCAAGCAGACAAACAAAAGACAACAACAACAAAAATTTATAATTACACCGTATGTACTTATCGTCTTCCCATTGGTATGCACATATTACCTCTTTTGAACTTATGTCTCTAAATGTTGTATAAGAGCAGATGAGCCAGAACATGGCAATTTTACTATATAGAAATTGTCTGCCCTGTGTACCAGGACAAGAATCAGCCTACACACATCAATCTTAAGTACTTTCAAGGATGGTATTGTGAGAAAGGCATTCTTGAAGAATGGATTAGAACTATACTTATTTGCAACCTGATCTCTTGAATTATTTTTTTAGTTTGCTTTATTTTGTTTGGGGGTTTGGGGTTTTTTTGTTTTTTTTATTTCAAATTCTACAACTTTTAAAAACATCATGGCATCTGGACAGTGATGATCATGTATCTCTTATCAAGGTAAAAATCAGGAGTTAAAGTCCCTTTAATTTAATGAAAGAGGGTTGTGAATGGGTGAAAAATAAGAGCAGAAGAATAGAATTAAAAGTATGTCAACACTGCAATAATAGAAGTCTTTGTTCTCATGTATGTACCATTTACTGTAGACGGATATGAACTTAGCTTTTTTGTCAGCTTTATGTGAATTTATTGGATGTTATGTGTCAGTTGAAGGTGTCCTCTTAAATGAAAGGTTCCATTTCCTATTTCCTTGAAAACAACATATTAGGGTCATAGGCACTACAGGACAGAATACAGTATTTGGGACAGAAGAACTGACAACTGACATATCTTAGAATTTAAAAGAAAATCTGCAGTGCTTCATTTTAAATAAAATGTAAGGTAGCAAAATGATTGAGAAATATCAAATATCCATTTAGATAACTAATGACACTCATATCTATCCAGTAGTATGCAGACTATAATTCAAGGATGTGAGAACAAATTGTTTCATGAAGTTAATGTTTTCATTTTGTGTTCCTAAGGACCCTGATGTTGGGACTAGGTTTTTCAAGACTTAGAAAAGGATTAGAATTCATCAATAATGTAGGAGCATGGGAAAGATTGATTCAGTGATTAATCTAATGTTAAACACATGGGAACAAAACAGCTGAGTGTATTTGTCTCCATAATCCCTTTTCCCAAATGTAATTACAAATGGAATTGATCAACTTGTGTGTTTCTTCTTAGTCAGTAGTAGACATATTAGAATTGCTAGGCTGCATAATAACTTGGTACAGATCAGCAGTCTTCAGTGCTAGAGAAAATTAGCTACTACCACTGTATTTTAAGAGAAATTTTAAATTTCAAAATTTTTCATGGAATATTTTAAAAAAATGTCAATTCTTTTAAAGAATGACTTTTATAATGTCTAGCATATCCTTTGTATATTGAATATCTTCCCCTTTTAGGGGGACCATTTTTTTTTTATGTATTAAATACTTACTGAATTAGAACATTGTCTTCCATGGCTTCAAGGGAGTAGAGACAATACTAGACAATAATCACTCTCTTTTGTAATTAGCTTTTTGCTACAAGGTGAATGTCTACCGTCGCCTTTGTTACTGCTGGTTTCTCTGGAAAAGAAATAGAGCGAGCCTGGAACACTACAGGTATTAAAATTATATGAGAGGAAATGCCATCTTGAATCTTAGAGTTGGTTGCCTAGATTTTTGACAGAAGCAGAGCCGAGCATGTTTGTTTTTCTCAGGGCATCTTATTGTTTGTGACCTGATTGGCATATTTGTTTTTTTGAGATCTGTTCTATGAACCCAGGACCCTCACAGACTGTATGGGCAGAATCAGTTGTTCACCCCAAGACGTTTTCACATAGCAAAAAGCAATGCAATGAAACACTGCACTACAAATGTTGAAAAGTTTTGTTGTCCTAATTCCTACTTATTTCAGACTTGGTGTTTCCCCCCACAGCACTGCAAACAAGTAATACTTCACTAAAGATGTGAGGTATAAAAATTTGTGTGGTGTGCATGTTTTTTCTCTGAGCAAACAGACTGTCATATTATATATTCAATTCTATTTTTAAATGTACTTAACCATATTAAACTGCTGTCCATTAGGATTTCATTTTCAAAAACAGCTACAAGATGAAATAAAATTTATAGTGCTTAGGTTTAGGTTAAGTGATAAAAGATTCTGTGTTCGTCTGACACACTTAACAGCTTTACAGTTTTCTTCTATGTTCACCATTTACATCTGGTAGAGCACCAAGCTATCTATCTTTCAGTAGAAATGCAACTTTTGCAGTTACAATTTACTGGTGATTAAAAGGTTACAAATCAAAAATACAATATTAAGGAAACATTTAACCTAATTAATCTGATAGAAAGTACAGTCTCCCATAGTATACTTCTGATCAAGATAATATTTTTTCCTTAAGATGAATAAAAAACATTATAAACCCCAAGTAAACAAATTCCAGTTAGAGAGATTAATCTTTTCTTTGTAACTTTTACTTTTTAATAACCGTGGTATATTTCCAATCATTATTCTAGGATTTAAACGATGAGAAAAGAACAACTTTATTTTTGTTCCTAGACACATTTGCTACCCCAAAAATTTCAGATTATATGAAAAAAATTGCTTACCATATACATATATGTACACATATGCATATGCATATACATATACAGATACATACACATATACATATACACAATTAGATACATATAAACATATAAACATAAATATATATATATAGCACACTTTCATTGTGTCTTGAAGGAGGAATACCCATGTTCCCAGTATCTGTAGAAAGCACAATCTTTGATGCACTTTGGATGGAGGGAAAATTGTGTGGTTCTAGTTTTTTGTTGCAACAGCACAGCAGAATTATATTAACAGCAAAGCTGTCTTTGTTACTGTTATTAATTTCAGGAAGATATCAAAAGATAGGACACTTGAGCTGGAGTCATACAGCCTATTCAAGCTTTCCCTGGGCATCCAAACTATTTGACTCTGAGGTTTCTTCATCAGAGCTGTTTCATCCCCTAGGAAAACTTGTGATTAAACCTATATATCTATACCTATTCAAGGGCCATATACATTTGCTCTTGCTGAATTTCCTTTGAAGGGAAGAAGAGCATGCACCTACCACCCTCATTGGTCATTGGGTTCAATACCAGATTATACACAGCTGTTATAATATAAAAACCTACTTGTCCCTTTGGGGAATAAATACATGCCAGGTGAAATATGGCCCTCATAGAGGTAGGACGTGATCATATAATTAACATGCACATCAGAAGCCCCAAGTGTTCCTGGAAAAATTCAATTTGGAATTTCCAAACTTCTGTATGCTTTACTTCCATGTCAAACTTCTGTCAGCAAAGTTTTCTTTTCTGATGAACCACAAGGTTCAGAATGTGGAAAGGTGAAGGGCAGAAATATTATCCAGTGTGTCATTACTGTAACATCAAATAGCACGGTAAAGCTTTTTGCAGATTTGTGCACTGTGGCTTTGGGGTTGAATTTGAATTTGAACTTGCTGTTGTGAAGATTTCTCCATCTGGAAGCAAACCAGTGTACACCATATACATATTTTTGCCTTGTCTGCAGTGGGACAATAGTGACTGGTTTAAATTCACTATCCATCTCTTGCATGTCCTTCCAGTGTGTCCCTTTATGTGAAAGGAAAATTTGAATGGATACCTTTTTCTTTTATTTCTACTCACCCAGCTTATAATAAAACAGCATTGACTGGTAATGTAAAATCAAGAAATAATTAACACTTCAATTCTGAGTTCTTAATAAATTTGCCATCAAGATTTGAAGCATATCAAAGTGAAAAGATTCAGATGAAGGCACTTTTCATCACCTAAACAAATTGCTTCATCTATGTGTTAAGATTTTGTCCTCTTTAACTCTCATGGTCAGTTGTTTTTCTCAACTCACAATTACACTCTCTTTTGACAAAATGCTTAGCAGATTTTCAGTTACAGTGACAATTATTTCAGCTAGGATTTCATTGTATCTGAAACAGGACAGAATTTCTCCTTCTTAGTCTTTTGTCTGAGTGTGGGCATGCTCTCTTGCATGTGTGTGCATCACAAAGCACAAAGGTACACTGTTACGGAAGCGATTTTTTCCTCAGCAAAATATGGCTTACAGTAGCTGAGCCAATCAGAGATGAAGGGGGGCAAAAAGCATGGAACAGACTTACACTGGAATGCAGCTCCAGATATCTGATGTCTCTGTAAAGCCCATCCGATTAAACTGTTTATTGTACAACACTTTTGGCTGCAATTTTCACAAAGCTACTAATCAGATCTCAAAACTTGTAAATTCACTCAACAATGGATGGAACCAGCACTCTAATTTATTCCACACTTACTCTGCCACCTCAAAAAAGCCCTAAATGTCTAAAGAATGAAAACCTGGTAAAAATGCTTGTAAGAAAGATTAGTGTAGCAGTCTCAAACCAATTCTTACTTTTTGGGCATGGAAAAAACTTCTGTTTGTATTAGGGCATCGAATTCCCATGAAGTGGAATAGTGAGTCTGCTGTTGTTGGGTATCTTATTTTTTAAAAAAATTTTGCCTTAATCTGATTAATTCTCTGTCCTGTCATCTGAGATTTTTTTTCTTATTGTCATCTAGAATATTTTGTAACAACACTTAGTTCAAAATAGTTGTCAAATATTTTCTTCAAATTTAGGCATATATTTGTCACTAGAAAAAGTGCAAGGTATTACTGTCACATTAGAGATATATAAAGCTGTGTACATCATAGCAATTCCTCAAAAATCTTTTTACCCCACAGGTAACTTATCACCACTTTTTGCACTTTGAATGTGTATAAACATTAGTGTTGAACTAATGAACATTTATCTGTCATGACTGATCAAATTATGCCTCTCTACAGGCGGATCAGACACATTTCTCTTTCTAGATACTGAAGAGCAGAAAAATCTCCTTTTGGAAAAAGAGTTGTCAGTGAAATTGCAAAAAATCAGTATTTCAGACTTTGGGAATTATTTGGATGTCCAGGTCAGTTTTAACCATCAAATTTTACCACTTCCCTGGCAACCTAGTGCAATGTTTAATTGTTCTCACACTGCATCTACACTGCATCTACATTTCATATTTGTCTCTGAAAGCAATTTCCCTTGTGTGCTCCATTTCATTACCTTCTCAGACATGATGGCATATGGGGTGCTCAGCGCTGGAGAGGGCCCTGGATGCTCCCATCTGAGCTGTCATAGCTGAGCTGAGGAGATCAGCCAGCGTCAAGACTGGATTAGGAATCAGGATAGACCTGAGCTCTGGAAGCTCCCCTTGGAGCTGGCATAAGTATTCATTTAAGTTCTGGGTAGAGTCCATGATGGATAACTTGAAATCAGTCACTTTCATTGGAAAGGCTGGAGCACAGCCTCTTCCAGGCATCCACGGGCCCTGGCGTGGGCACCTCCCCCACGGCTGTGGGTGGATCTCTGCA
>JACBWW010000008.1:6398610-6550874 GCA_020086605.1 Lanius collurio | reverse complement strand
GTGTAAAGAGGCATGCCTTCCTGTTCATTCCGAACCTGCTATTTTCTAGTTATTGCCGATGTCCATGCTTTATCATACTTGAACAAACTATGAACACTCTTCATTTCCTATGCTATACACAACTTTGCCATACCTTTACTTTTTCCTTTCTATCTTTTCTAGTATGAAATACACCAATCTTGTCACACTAGATTCTTTAATCAGAGAAGACTCCAGGGAGACTCTATCGTGGCCTTTCAGCGGGGCTGCAAGAGAGCTGGAGTGGAACGTTCTACAAACGCATGTAGTGACAGGACAAGGGACAGTGACTTCAAATTGAAAGAGAGTAGGTTTCCACTAAATATTAGGAAGAAATTCTTTCATATAAGGTTGGTGAGGTCCAGGAGCAAGTTACCCAGAGAAGCTGTAGATGCTCCATTCCTGGAAGTGTTCAAGGCCACGTTAGATGGGTCTTTCAGCAACTGGGTCTAGTGGAAGGTGTCCCTGCTCATGGCTGGGGTGTAGGAACTGGCTGGACTTTAAGGTCCCTTCCAACACAAAGCATTCCATGTTCATACAATAATAAAACATTCCATGATTATATGATTACATCATTATTGAATCAGTTCTGTTCTATATAAAGCAGTGTTGCTGGTGCCAAGTGCCTCTGTATAGGAATTCATGCTGAAAGAAAGATGGAAGGACAAAAAGAGACTGCAGGGTAAAGGGAGTAATAGAGATTCTTTAGATCTCTTAGCTCTCCAAGTGAATGCATAGCATGGATTTAAACTAGGGAAAATTGTGTTTGAACAATGCACTTGTAGCTTATGCAGTTAAGCCTAACTACATTAATTTAATTTTTCACTATTTTGCCTCAGTTGATGATTTTAACAGACTTTAGTCTTGCTCTTGTTGGGTCAGTTTCTGTTGTATTAAGTTGTCTTTGTGTGAACTGTCTTTGGCTGAAAATGACAACAAGAAGATAACAAAGGGAGTTGGTCAGAAAGTACAACCTAAGAATTTGGGAAAACCCACAAAATTACTAAGGTTTAATTGTATTTTTAGGTATGAAACTTTCTGAATACAAAACATGTTAAGCATGAATGTGTACATTGTTTGTAATTTTTAGTAAAATATTGGAATTTTCATTGTATAAAGTAACAATGAACAGAAATTAAAATAGTCCAAAGATTTTGGTAATAAAATTATTTTACTAGAGAAATATTTTTACACCTAAATTGTCATTTCCTTCATGTCTAGGCAGCAATGTGATGGAAAACTAAGACAAAAGAAACCCCTAAATTTAAAGACAATAATCCTTAAGCTAATTTTCCATAAAATTATTAACATCCTAACCAATATTCAGAGGTTTCACAATTAATCACTTCATCAGCAGATTATAGAATACTTAATGGGAAATGTAATCGTAAAGAATAAAAGGAGATAAAATAAAAATGTTGGAGTGAATGTAATCTATATCTGAAATAATAGTCTGTAAAGGCAAATCCAGTCATTTAGGTGATCCTGATATCTAATTCTTCAAACCCTGTATTTGATCAATAGAATATAATTTTGACTAAATTATTATTATTATTACTGTTATTATTATTATTATTATTATTATTAAATATAATGTTCTTGGATTGAAGATTGGCTTTGTAGATAAGATTTCTAGATAAGCATACAAAAATAAAATTCACCTGTACCAAGCAGATAATCATAAAGATGGGGCTGAGCTCAAATGCGTTATTTTTTTCAGATGAGTTAATAGTACAATGTTCATGGTGTGTTCTGCAGCCACTCTTCTCAGGCTACTCCCACTGCTGTACTTACTTGCTTACTCTTTCACATAAAGTATAGTCCACCTTCAGTCTTCTTCTCATCTGCTTCCAATGCTCTTTTTAAATATATTTGATACCATTGCTTTAATGTATTCTAACCACCATCTCATTCCCGTGGCTTTTGTGGACTATATTTGTATTACTGTCAGTAGAAATGATAAAGAATTCCTGTTGTTCATTTGAGATGTTGTCTTAAAAATGTTTTTAGTGTGAGATCATGTCCCTCAAGTTTTCTTGTCTTGTTGGTTATAAGTAACTCCCTTCATGTCCATTGATATTTCATATTTATACAAATTATTCCTTTTTTATTTTTTCTCTTTAGGTTAAGGAAACAAACAAAACAAACTTCTGTTTGCAATCTCAATGTTCCTTCTTCATGCAGCAAAGTATGTTAACATGAGTCCTCCCTAGGTAATACTCCTAATTAAATGGTTATGAACATTAACTTGTTTAACTAGTATATCAAACAGTTTCTGTGTTAAACTGCATTTTATCTTACTTGTGAGAATTTGTTTTCCAACCGAGGCAGACATGCTAGACACCAAAACCTGAAAGACTATCTTTTTTTAATCAACATATATAGGACTTAATGTATTTTGAATTTTGAAGGCTCTACATGTTTTCTGGAGAAAAAATACACTTTTATCTATAGCAATAAAACGAATGTCTTTGGACACATCTAAATTAGGCCAGCTCTCAATGTCTGAATCTCACAAATTATAAGGCTGTTTGATTCTTCTTCTTTTGGCAAGGCTAAGAAATGACAGGCTTATGTGATTTGGAGCGGACATTTTAAGGTTTTTCGCCCTTCACGTTGAAAAGACCCAAACAAACACAGAATGCCCAAAAAATCCCTTATTTTTTCCCACCAAAAAGAAAAAGCTAGTAGATAGGCAAAACCATTATTTGCACAAACCTGCATACAGGAGTTCTTTATGGTTCACAAAGACACACCTATAGAGATGTGCAAATAAATTTTGGGTTGGGTTTTTTTTTTCTCAACCATACCCGTCTTAAAGTAACAGCAAAAACTTAATAGTAAAGAGAACAATACCATCATCTCCTACTGGAGAAGAAATGCCTGTGTAGGATATTTTTACCTTCAATGTCAAGCAGTTAGAATGGATTGATATGAGGGAAATCTTGTGACAGAAGCCTTCTGTATTGTGTTCTCTTTCCCACTGGAATCACTGGTGTACAATTTTGACTGTTCACAAAACTTTAAGTACTACACATTTCCTGTCTAACCCACAACATTTTTCTGCTCATTTCCACAGGAAAGAGTGAGACTTTCAGCAGGAAGGAAAAGCATATTTTTAAATTCATCCAGCATGAAAAGTTATTAAAGTTTGGGCCGTTTTTTTCCAAAGGGAATTAATCAAGTTTATTTCCCTTTTCCCTCTTTAAGATTCAAAATTGCTTTTTGAAGCTTAAAACCACCTAACAATAAAGATCCATATTCCAGAAAGAGCACCAGAAAGAAAGCAGAGGCAGTGAGACAGACTTTATAAAATCTGTGTTTAAGATACTATTGCCAGTGAGTTGGCAGAAACATTTTTGATTGTCAGAAAAATCATTTTCTTGACAGGAGAGGATAACCACAATGAGTGTCATGCAGAAAAATCAGAGTTAATGGTCCACTATGAAAATTTTGTTTCAAAGTAAAATTAATACTGGCAGCTCAAGTGCAGACAGGGACTTCCATGCAAGATATCTTAAAAAAAAAAAAAAAAACCAAACCAACCCAAACCGTTTTCTGCTGTGTATGAGAAACACAAATTACTAGAATTCACATGTTTTCTTGCACAAATGGCCAAGCGGGTGAAATCCAAATAAATCGGATAAAGTTTGCAAATGTTAAGGATGTAAACAGATAACAGGAAACATTTAAGGCTGCATTCACCCAAGAGACAAGTACAAAGATAGCCAGTTTTGCTTTCAGAATGTTTAATTCTAGGCCAAATTCTAACATAAAATGCAAGCATCAGAGTTTCTTCAGCAGTTACAGGTCCACTGTCTTGAGTGTGACATGTATCCCTATCATTGCTTAATCAGAAAAAGCATGATGAGTAGACACAAAGACTAAAACTAGAACTGAGTAAGGATTAACTGGAAATTTAAAGGGGCTTAGGTAGATTTCTGTTGCTAAAGCAAGGTGATATATATCTCCCACTACCTACCATCAAAAATCAACCTAAATACCCAAAGGTCCTTCCTAGTAGCAGTTTTGAAAGAAAAAAACTTCTCTTTGGTTGGGATTTGGACTGAACACACATAGAGTTTCACTTTAATTTTATTTCTGGACAGAAAACCAGACTCCAGTCTTCAAATACTAGCTGATGCAAAAGTCCTGTTGGTCTTTCTAGTAGAAAAGGCCTAAAAGAGTTAAAGAATATAAGCTTATTGTTAGACTGAAGGGAAATGGAGAGTAAATAGAAACCTTGTTTCATGGAAGGTAAATTTTACTCTCATTCTTTCTGTGCCACTAAATCCAAAACCAAGATTTGTGTTGGCACTTTATACTAAGCTGATTTTCATCTAAACAAGCATGTGCAGAGAAGCTGAATAAAGGCAGTAAAGAGCTGCTCAGTGGCATGAACATCTTTCCTAGCAAGTTCAGGCTCCTGCAACCTTAGCGGCCCTCAAAAACTCTTCTTTTTTGACAAAGAAATCTCAAGTGGTTTAAAGTAATGAATTTTTTAAGAGCTATGAATTTATTTAAATTGTGGTAAGCATTTTAAAAGCTATGAATTCATTTAAATTGTATGTGCATCTTTTAACTGGGCCAGCATCTTTCATTTCCGGTTTTCACTGTGGCTTGTATTTCCTGTACTTAAAAATGAGCTCTGTTCTGAAGTTTGCATAGTACATTATGTACTTGATGGATCAAGTTCTCGCTGAAGTCAATGAGTTTGACACAAGGGAAAGTGCTAAGCATATTTCCAGCAGGAACTATGATGAAGATTGTTATGATGACATAGTTCCAATTGTCTGAGAACTATTATAAAGATAACCTATATTGCAGACAACTTGAACTTTGAAATTGCCAATTCTTAAGAAATAAATCCACAGAAAATCAGTATCATAAGTGATCAACAAAGAAGCAGAAACCTACAGAGGTTTCAGTAGAAAAATGGATCAGAAAAAGCAAGGTTTGAAGCAGAGAGTAAGAAGCAAAACTAGTGAAGAAGACAAAGGAAGCTCCATTTCAAATACATAGGGGAGAATGTGAGCTTCCAGTTTAATTTCTGCATTGATTACCTTGTACTTATTTAATCTTCATGGGTTCTGAATGACAAGTAACTTCTTACCCATAAACACAAGTTATAAATGCAAAACTGAAGCCCAGGAATGGAGGCTGTTTTGTGAGTTTTTTCACTGCAGAAGAAAAGTTATTTACAAAATTAGGTATTTGCAGAATTTAATTCACAAAGTGTCACAGGCAGAACGGGCATTCCAGGCAAAATTTATTAGAGAAGTCCTCCTATTGAGTCACAGGAGGCAGAAATAACCTCTTGCTTTCTAAACCCCTTTTCAGAGAGGAGCTTGGGTGTATCTGGATCCAATCTTAGCCCCAGACTTCACCAACAGTTGATGTGTAAAGGATTATACAGATTTAATTGAATAAGTTGTATAACTTTGTCTGCAGGATTAAAGATGGAAAAGCCAGATGTAGATGTAGATGTAGATATGATTTATTATGATAATGATTAGACAAAAAGATCTTAATCAGAATTACTTGCTACAAAGTAGAAGAACTATGACAACTATTACCGTATAGTGTACTATAAAGCAAAATTTTACCAATTGTATTGAATAAATTGTATTAAAAATAGCAAAATTAATTATTAAGTAGAGGTTGATGTTACTCACCCATACCAACATTGGTGGACAAATGTCTTTCACACAGCCTTGAGGAGTAACCTTAAGGGGTATCCACACATACACGCCAAGAAGGGGCACCTTAGAAGATCCTGGGTTTAAAATTTGGAACTGGGCTTTATAAAGTGATTGACTGTCAGTCATAAATCTCCTGGCCAGCTGCATCAGCTCAGCAGCTTTATATAAGTTATCTGTAGTACCACTTTTTTGTTTATCTAGATTTTTTACTAGGTCTACCTTATCTTCATCTTCCTATCAGGAGGTTTGACTTTGGGATTGATGAGTCAAACAGGATTTAGCATTATTCAACAACAAAAGCAGCATGATGCCTCCTTCTTCATTTACCATGGATAGCTTTGCAAACAGGACATTATTCAAGTTTTTACCTCATTCCAGGCAGAGCATCCTGCCCCTGTAAATGTTGTGAGAAACCATAGATATAACTGTAATATGCACCGTATCGACTGGGTGGTGAGGGAGATGTTAAGAAGGTGTTAAATTTACTAAATCCCAGAAGAATAATTTTTTAAATCTCTGTCAGCCTCTGCCACAGCATACTGTTCCTATGACCTTGGGTGCATACAACTGCATGATTTATCTTTTTTCTTCTATTTCTGAATCTCTGATATCCCCTCTAAAGCTCCTCAGAATGTTAGTATAGGAAGAGGTAGCTGGCATTGCTGCCATGTCCTGAGTTCTGCTTCAGAAAGCATATGGATCAAATGAAACACTATCAATATGAAAGGAATATTGGGAACTATGTATTTCTGTGTTATTCTAAAATGCAAATTGCTTCATTCCTTTCTTTTATATATGGCTTCCTTCAGTGTCCTTCCTTTCAAAAAATTTGTTTTTCTAGAGGTCAGTTTGGACTAGGGATGGGAGCTTGTTGTATTTTATTTTGGTTTGTGTTATTTTTTTGCTTTATTTCATTACTGACATTTCCTCTATTTTTCTCTTAATAGCTTAATCTATTTAAGAGCTCAAGAAATTTTACAGGGATGAAGATTGAAGGGTTTTTTTGTCTTTTTAATTCTAAACCTGAGACACTTGCACCTAAATAGCCAATAATGAAATGGTGAGGTGTTGAAGGAGGTAATACTGAAAATACAAAACAGTGTAGTTAGGCTGAAGCATAATGACAGACTGAATCAAAACAAATATGTAAGTATGCAAGAAGGATACAATTTTCTGTTACAGTACTGTAAAGCCCAAAATGCAGTTTAGAAGAATAATCATGTTTCTTGCCTTCCTCAAAATTCAAAAGAAAGAAAGAAACTAGACAGTACTTCCTCTGCCCGTTTTTAGAATAACTGATCCAGAAGACAGCATGCAATATAATGCTGCCAGTTTGGACTACTGTCCACACACAATCCTAGGAGAAAAGAGAAAAATCTTGCACAATCTCTGTGGTATTGCAAAACTCAAATTTTCCAGCATCCATATGATCTTTTTGTATGAGATTATTAGAATCTTCATTTTGAAAACCTTAAGAAAACTATTGATTTTCCTGGGAGCTATATATGTATCTTCTACTCCCTGCTCACCCTCTCATAAGGCCTATTTTTTTCACTTTTTATTTTATTTGAAGAGGTGGAGTCCCTTTCCCCTTAGATTTTCTGTCTCAAACTTTGCTAGAGCAAGGTTTGGGCCCTCAAATAGACTTTAATTAATCATCATTTGATTTCTCACCTCTTGCTTTTTAGGGAATTGCAAGAAAATACTTTTTTTTTTTTTTAATTTCTTTTTTGCTGCCTACTTAACCACAACACTTTTCTTGAACTGCTTATTAACTCACTTGGGTTTACACCCTTCCTGTAATTTTGTCCCTTTCTTGGAATACATAACTCCTAATTATTTCAATTATTTCACCAGAAGAAATTCCAGACCTTTCTCATATTCAAGTCTCTAAGCTCTTCATTATAATTTACTTTACTAGTGATTCCTTTAACTCATTAAAGTTTGTGCTATTTTAAAATCCATAATCTAAATTCCTTCCTTTCTTCCCCTATAGTAAAATTTGACCTCACAGCTGACTCTACCCTGTTCTCTTTTCTCTATGCTTTTTACCAACTTTTTTCTTTATGTCCTTGACATAAAGTTTCTTAAAGTTTTATTTTCTTCATGAATGACAGTAGCATAAAGTGAGAAAAGAGGTCAGTTGTCCTTTGAAAAGTTTTCAAGGAGAGCACTGGGGAGTTCTATTTTAAGGGTTCTTTTTCAGGTACCTATAAAGACAGAAATCCTTTGACTAAAGATATACAAAAAGTCAGATTTTTTTTTTTTCTGTTGTAATGTGATAGGGATTTTAAATTTTTTTTCTCTTCACATGTATTTTCAAAGCTTAGTTTGTGCGCCAGTTCCTTTGATATCGGACATCATGCATGGTACTAAATGTTCACCTGCGTGAGAAGCTGTAGAGTGAAGATGCTCTAACATACACACTAAGCCTGCAAACATGTGTTATTGCACTGTTAATTTAGAGATTTAATTGTATTTTTCACTGACAAATATTTCAGGACTTAAACATATAATAGTGATCTCTGAGGTTGTATCTCTAAAGGATTGATTTGTCTTAATTATTGTCTGCTAACTTAACCAAATTCTTTCATCCATAACCTCTGATAATTTTTAAGGGTTTAATTCTGGCAAGCCAGGTTTCTCAGTAGTAAATTTGTTTCTTCTCTGGCTAATTGTCTCTGTTCAGATGAGTAGTTGGATGTACTTTCTTGAGTATTGCCATTACCAGACATTATTGTAACATGGAAAACTAAGTTTGAAAAAATAAATAAATAAAAAAATCCATACCAAACACACCTCTGTTAATTCATTAGAACATATTAGGAGCCTACCAAGACCTAGACTAAACTTTGAGAATGCTCTTGTCTTGATGAGTTCAAAAGGCATAGGAATGTCTTAGCTGAAAATGTAGTTACTTTGTTTCTAACTGTATATATAATTATACATTACATATATAATTATACTATAATTAATCGAGTAGCTCCTAAAGGAACTGTTGCTTTCTCAGTTGTAGTCTTTGTATTTAGACTAAAGCTAAATGGGGCTGAATTTACCACTCTTGGGATGAAAACTCCTTTTTATTTCTTGACTATATTATCACATAAATAATTTAAAACTATCTTTTGGGTTGTTTCTTGTTTGAATCTAAACATACAGTGGGAGTCTAGTTATGCTGGAAGTCATTGGCAGCCCTTTTTCAAAATGGTCCAAAACTGCCACCTTCTGGCTGTTTTCATTGTTTCCTAAATTCGCCGAAAGCAAAGCTGCATGTATTTGGCTTGGTTACAATTAAGAACTCTGATTTTTTTCAAATGCAAATAGTATAGAGAAAAAAATACACAAGAATAAAGCAAGCTTACTGTTTTTACTTTTAGAGAAAGAAAAATAAAAATAGTATCTGTCTATCAGTTGGCCATACAGGAGCTGAACTCTCCTTGGCCTTCAGCTGGATACAGCCTGTTATCACAGGCTCTGAATCAATTTGTATTTTACTGCACATGCTCTTTCTCGCATTAGGCATATAGCTAGAACCTATTTTTTTTCTGTCTACTTTTGGTGGGGTGCTTCTTCCATCATTTTAAACCACCTATTCTTCCTTATTTGTTCTCAGTTCTGTGCTTTTAAGACCTTTTCTTCTAGTATCAAATGACAGAATATACTGCACTTTCTCTGCAGTGATACCAGAGCGGGTGAGTGAGGAAAAGTACAGTATAATCTTTCAAAGATGTTCAGAATTTTCAGTAATTTTTCTAAAGGGTAGTTACAAGGATTTTGGCTTTTTTTTTTCCTCTTATTAGGACAGATAAAGTTGGATTCTTAGCAGTAGCAGAATTTTATGACTTAATTTTGGGATGACAACATGATGAAAAAAAATTAAATTAATCACTGTCTTTTGTCTGGAGGGAAACAAACAATGCCATATCAATCTGATTAATGAAGGTACCCCACAGTAAAACAGATGTCCACTCCCCACCTACAAATACATATTGAAGGTTTTGGGGAAAGTCCAAGCTGTTTCCACGCAAAGACTTTCCCAGAGTAATATATCTAACTAATTTAAGAGTTTTTTCTTTGTATTTGGAAAGACTATCATTGTTGTATTTTGGTATTTCCACGGCTACTTGCAGTTAATAAATTACTAATATCTGGAGTTATCTAAGAAATGTACTACTTTAAAAATGATTGCAAGTTACATGATAATAACTACTTTGTACAATATGCAATATTATGCTGAATTGCATGGAGGTTCCTCTTCAAGATGAAAGAGCAAATAAAGAGCCACATAATGTGTCCTTGGAGCTCACACCTAATATATTAGACAAAATTTCAATGGAAAAAAATCATATATTATATTTTTCAGAAACTGACATGTTTTTCAGAAAGCTTCAAAAATTACTTTAGGGCTTACATCTTGTGCACAAGAGAGTAAGAAGTGTATTCAAGGATTCTTCTCTTTTCCCCATTTAGCAAGGTGTCCCATGTAGGCAGCTCATTTCTTCATTCATAGCAGCATAGTTACTCTGGAAAAAAAAAATGCAAAACAAAAAGCAACCATCAAAATAAGAAGTAAATATATAAATAAACCCCACAATAAAACCTTGCAAGTCTTTAATTTTCTACTGAAGTAAAAGAATGCAATAGATTATTTCTATCTCCTTGAAAAATTTTGGTGTTAAACCAGAACATAAATATTTCTGGAATAAAATATTTTATTTTTATTTATTTATGGATTGATTTTGATTTTATTACAGAGATCAATCTGAAATTCAAAAAAAGTGGTTTTATATTTAACTCAGCAAAAAATGGAGGAATTACTCTGTAATGAAAAACCACAAAAATCCTCAATCAGTTACTGCTGTCTGAATTTTCTATCAAGAAAAAGGAATGAATAGCCTACTGCTGAACACTGTAAATCTGTAAATACACATAGAAGCAATCAATAAAACACTAAAAAAATTGCTTGGAAAATTATGTTTTCTTTAACAATATCCCCAGTACAAAAAAAAACACACCTTAAGAAGACTAATTTTACTAAATTGAATATTTTGACTGTGAAAATGCAAGTCAGATTTTGCAAAATGAATATATATTCCTTTCATTATTAAGGGTTGGTAAATACTATGTCAAGTAAAATCTGCTGCATAGCTTCTATAAAACCTTGAAGCAATACAACAGCAAGTACACAAAAGTATACAATTCTTCCACCATTGTTCTTCCAGATGACTGAGGTATGTCTGCTTCCAGTCCTCCCATTTCTGTTTCAAATGACCTACTTCTAAGTACAAGTTTCTGGATAAAATTTGTATTTTATATGGTTTCTCAGGGTTTCTGTGAAACAAAAAAACATTTTCAGACAAGGTATATTTATTTGTCTGCATGATGTATTAGTAGGTCAGGTGTTTCCTTCAACTTTTGAATATTGTAATGTTACCACCAAAAAAAAAAAAAAAGAAAAAAAAAAAGAAAAGAAAAAGAAAAGCTGAGTATTTCAGCATATTTAGGTCAGATAAATAGTAACTTATATACCACCAGTATTAGGATTAAATTAAGGAAAACAAGTTCCATGAAAACTTAGTTAAATTGATTTCTCTAGCAGGAGCTTGGTAAGATTAGACACTACATCAAAATGAAGTGGTTTAGATTGGGATCAGAAGAATCATACTGCAGCAAAGATCAGAGCTGGTTCAGATCAGAGTTTGACATTGGTTCTGCTGCTAGCTCATGGCTGAAGTAAATCAAGCAGTATAGTAGTTAAAACCCTGAGGGGTAGACAGTTATCCCAGGATCCAATTATTTGAAGTTTTTGCCCAATGAATCTAAGTCTAACATTTTGCAGTTTTCTGATTTGTAAAGTTGGGTGTAATGTAAAGTAATTAGGTAAGAGCTTGAGGAGGACACAGAGCAGAGCTGGCCAAATAACTTTAGCTTAACATTCCATGGAGATGCTGTGCTTAACAAGGTCAGAATTTAAAGGATATAATTTGAATTCACCAAAACTATCACCTATTCTTAATAAGTTCATCTAAATTTTGTCAAAACCCAAGTCTTCATCAAGACTGAAAAGTAACATTTAAATTTCTATGGGCCTGATTTTTTCAGCATCCAATTGAAAATTATTTTGTATTCCCTAAAGTCGCATGAAGAGAAAACTAAGCAAAATGAGGATAAAATATTTCAACTAAGGGGAAGACAACAAATAAACAAAGTCAAACAAAGAAACCCTCCATCAAAACCATAGAAACTCTCAATTTTCCACAGGAAGCATGATATTTATTGGGTTTTATTCCTTCCAGAAACTGTACAATTTTAAAAAGCCATTTGTTTTTGTATTTCTGTACTAGTTTTAAAGCAAACTAGTGAGGGACTTCAAGTCAGAAATACAATTTAATAGGAAAGAAATAAAATAAATGTAATAGTACAAAAAAAAACACCACAACCCACTGACAGAATCAGAGTACACAAACCTGACCCCCTGACAGTCAGGGGGTTAGCAGCAGTCCAATTTAAATGGTGGCTGCAGTCCTCCTGAAGTGATGGTTCCGTTGAAGCAGTGGCTCTGTAGAGAAGGTCTCGTCTTCCTCTGAAGGTCCAGTGGCGATGTAGAAGGGTCTGGTCTTCCTCTGAGAATCCAGTGGAAAGGCTGGCTGTGGTGTTCAAAATCTTCCCTTATATCCAGGCTGGAAGGCTTGGTTCCTCCCTCTGGGCAGAGCATCTCACAATGGGTGATATAGTCTTATCAGTCATGCGGTGATGGCCCATTAACAGGAGATAGTATAGGAGAGATAAAGGACTCTGCCCCACCTGGTGTCAACAGCTGGCCCATTAACAGAAGATAGCCTCATGAGCTTATCAGGGATGAGTCATGAGGGAGGTGGGGAACAGTGTCCCACCAGTTTTAACAGTTTATGAAGATGGTGACAGAATACAGACTTTTGGGTACATTTTACATTGCAATCCAGGACAATTTCCCATCCCAGGGTTTAGCAAAATGCATGGAGAGATATTTCTCAATGCTGTATTTTAAAAATTTTGAGTAATCCTTTAAGATTTTCTTCAATGTATCTGCAAAACTCTGTTGGTTTAAGGGGATTTAAACCTTCTTTTAGAAAGGAAAAACATTTTTTCAAATTGAAGGCTAATCACCCTTAGAGAAGTTACTTTCCACACCTCCTATTGAAAATTGTTCTTCTGGCTAAACCAGCCCCAGTCCCAGTGCCACAACTCTGCCTTGTGGCATGAGGAATTCTACCCCACTGCCTTGAGGGGTCTCCCCTGAAGTACTGCCATATTAGATATAATTTCTTCCACTGGACCTCCAAAACTGGATGCTGGAACAGTATCCTGTTGTGGTCTGGTGGGTGCCAGGCAAAGGGGCAGCTCCTGTCCTTACCTGGCTCTTGTTCTATGTTCTGTTCACACTACCCCAGGCTCCTCATTACTGCCCCAGTGTGTGCGACCTCAGGGGAGCTCCCCAAAGCAGTGGTATTAAGGAAACTTCTGTGCCCAGCCTTCCAGGAACTGCTCTGGCAGTCTCTCACACCACCTGAGCTGGGACTGGGCCCCTTCACAGCTACACCCCACACCTCACTGTCAGACCAGCTGTCTGCATCAACTCAACCCCAGGTTTCCTATAGCAGTCTCAGACCTCCAGATCCTTAAAACAATGTAATCATGATGCAATAATGTTGCAAGCGGAGAATACTTATAACAAGAACTTTTTGGCAAGATGAATAGGAAGGAAATACGAAGCACTATTTTGTACATGTTGATGGATCATGGCCCATCATGGCTGAGGCCCCATTGCTGACTGTCCTCACAATCACGAAACTCCTCCCTTTTTCCCCAGCCCAGGGAGCCCCAACAACCAATTAGAAGAAAGGCACAGGCCACATGTGACATGGGGACAGGGACAGGGACACTCCCTCAGTACCTCAGGGACAGGGTACTTCAACACAATAACTAAATCATAAAATAACAGTTTGAGTTGGTGCCTTTGAGGAGGGACACTGAACAAAGGAACCCCAGGGCTTTTATACCATCATAGTCACAGAATCACAGAATTAGCTGGGTTGGAAAAGACCTTTGAGATCATCAAGTCCAACCAATACCACCTTATGAACCATAGCACTGAGTGCCACACCCAGTCTTTTTTTTTAAACATCCCCAGGGACAGTGACTCCATCACATCCTTGGGAAGACCATTCTGGTGCCCAATCACACCTTCAGAGAAGAACTTTTTCCTAATGTCCAACCAAAACATCCCCTGGCGCAGCTTAGGGTTGTGTCCTCTCACTCTCTCAGTAGTTGCCTGGGAGAAGAGACCAACCCCCACCTGGCTACAACCATATTTCAGGAAGTTGTAGAGAGTGATAAGGCATCCCCTGAGTCTCCTTTTTTCCAAGTTAAACAACTGTAGCTCCTTCAGCTGTTCTTCATTGGACTTGTACTGTAGAACCCTCACCAGCCTTGTTGCACTTCTCTAGATGCATTCAACCATCTCAACATCCTTCCTAAATTAGGGTGTCCAACACTGGACACAGCACTCAAGGTTCAGCCTGACCTCTGCTGGGTACAGGGAGACAATCACAGCCCTGGTCCTGCTGGCCACAGTGCTGCTGGTACAGGCCACGATGCCATTGGCCTTCTTGGCCACCTGGGCACAGCTCGCTCATGTTCAGCTGCTGTCAATCACTACACCCAGGTCCATTTCTGCCTGGCCACTGTCCAGTCACTCTGTCCCAGCCTGTAGCACTGCCTGGGGCTGTTGTGGCCAAAGTGCAGGACTCAGCACTTGGCCTTGTTAAACCTCATATTGTTGGGCTCAGTCCATGGATCCAGCCTGTCCAGGTCCCTCTGCAGAGTTTTCCTATCTTCCAGCAGATTGACACTCACTCACAGGTCGGTGTCATCTGCAAATTTGCTGGTGGTAGACTCAATCCCCTCATCCAGATCACCAATGAAGATATTAAGCAGTCCAAGCACAGAAAAGTCTGGGGTCATCAGCTCCTTCTGTCTCTGCACATCCTGTTCCCTGCCCAGCCCCAGGTCCCTGGGCCCTTCATTAACCAAAGGGTCAGCAGGTCACAACCTCTTGCCTTAGGCTTGGGCTCCTGCCAGCCCAGAGCCCAACCTGCAGCTTGCTCTGCAGTGTGCACATGGAGCTACATGCACCAAATTTATTCTTCAGCAGTGGGTCTGAAAGGAATGCAGACAATAATCTATTTGGATGAGCATTCCTTTAATTAGCATGTCTGGAGAATGACTCTATACATAAAAAAAGCGATGGATTCCAAAATCACAGCTACAGGAATGAGAGTTTTCTAAAATCCTCCTCCCACAGATATGAGCCTGAAGTGTGGGATTCGTGTGATGTAATATTAATGGAGGACAATACTAAAAGAGGCAGTACAGCAGTGGCAAAGGATTTGACAAATGAGGACAGGTAAGTTGTGGATCTTGGAGGGAAAATGATGTCTTAGATCCGCAGAAAACACCAGAGTATCTGTGAATCAGTAATTTCTGCTAAATTTTACACATGAGCCAGGCCCAGAATGTTTTCCAGGTAGGAATACACATCATCAGGAATTTGTCTTATGACAGGACATTTCAGGGCTTTGTTTCTATAAAAAGGAAAGATAAGCTCATAATTGTTAGAAAGTGATTGTTCAAAAGTATCTCTTGCAAACCATTGCAGGTGACCTCACTCTAGCCGTAATAATGGTACAGAGCCTTACTTGAAGTAGCTGACAAAACATACCTTCTGGATTTTTGTTGTGTTGTTTGATTGCTTTTTTATTTTTTTCTGTTTCTTTCTCTTTTTTTTAATGAGTCCTAGGCAAGAAGTAAACCCTTCCAAGATAAAGAAATAAAAGCAAACGTTTTTTTACCCCTGGCTTCTGTTCCCCTCCTCAGCAGCTGAAGAGCAAGTTCAAACAGTAAAGGAGGTAATGAGACAAAACAAACATACCCTGAGACAGTGCTATTCCTACAACAGCATCAAAAAGTGCCATCCCAGTGCTACCAAAATAAAAATTTCAGGCTGGATCAGCATCTCATGTTAATCAGCCTAGCTTCAGTTACTTTAGGAAGTTATTTTGGACTGTCTAAAATGGGGTAGACTGATTAGTCAAGTGCTGATCATTGATGATTCTGCTTCATTTATGCTATTGTTTCCTGTGAGAGGTGCCTGCCTGCTGCAGTTCCTGAACCAGAAACTCCTATGCAACAATACATTCTTCCCATGAAAACTTCACATACAGCATTTAGCTTCAGTGAGCATAATAAAAAGACTAAGAAACATGTTAGCTCTGCTAAGGATGTCCTAGGCAGCTGTGTACAGCAGGTTGTTTTTATTAAGGTGTGATAGTTGACATCTCACCACCCAAGGAAGATTGCAATGGTGTATGAACACTGAGCAGTTATAAATTATCTCTTTTTTTCCCCCTAGAGTTTGACAAGCAGTCTAGATGTAGAATCTTAGAATATGTGAATGGAAATAATACACAGTCATCAAGATGATCAAAGAGTTGAATGTAGTTTTATGCAAATATCTGCTAGTAGCTTTCTATTAAAAATATTCACACTGTTGGATATATATAGTATTTTAGAAGAAAACACACCAAAATATACCTTAACCAAAAATGAAATTCTTGTCAAGTGGAAGGTCAAATGCTTTTAATTTGGCAAATGTGAACCATGAATGAATATCCCAAAAATTAACAGTGATTCTGTCTTAAATTTTCAAGTCATTAGGGGGCACTTCATGGCAGCTAATTGAAGTCATAAATCCCTCCTGCACAGACCAAATAGAATTGTAACATATGCAGAAGCAAGCGAAGGATGAAGAAAATAAAAATAATTTCTTAGTAGGTCACATTACATTGTGTGTTATGCTGTGAGAATCGATAAAAAACAGACCACATCTGTTTGCTAAATAAGTTACAACATTAGGGGAATAATGAAAATAAATAATTATAACTATTTTGATATATACACATAATACTGTGCCTTAAACATTACATCTACTGCTGGATCATGTTTGCTTCTAAGCCATTAGCACTGAAACCCAGCTATGCTTGGAACTCAGTCATGCTTGGAACTCAAGTCACATATTTTTTTCCAAATCCTTTTTTCCTTCTTCCAGCCAGGACAGGGTTATTTTTTCCATGGCCAGGAGTGGCCATGACCAGGACCCAGGGGTTATTCTACACCACCTCATGCCACTTTTTAGGGATGGGGCAAGGGCTCCCTTAGGAGTTGCATGGCCTGATGGGTGGTTGGATATTGCCAGGCTCCATTTGGTGAGCAAATCACATGTGAATTATTCACTTCCCTTGCACACCCTGTTACTATCATTTTTGCTGTTAATGTTTGTTTTCTTATTTCATTTTTGTTTTCAGCAAATTGTTTTTATTGCAACTTGTGGCCTTTACCTTTTTTACCTCCAGTTCTACTCTCCAGCCCAACATGGTGGGATTGAGCAGCACACAGAAGTGCTGTGGTGGGGTCCCTAAATTGTGGAACACCATACCTGAATCACAACACCCTTTTAACTGATGAAAAAAATTTATACTGTGAGATACTGTGTGTCTGATACTGAGACAGGAAGCTTAGAGAAAGAAAGTGTGGTGACATCATCATTTGAAATACTCAACGTTCAGGACATGGCCCTGAACATGACTTTGCCTGGTGGGTGGCAAGTGGCACCTGGGGACACCATTTATTGGTGAACATTGCTGGGTTAATGGATGGACTCAATGATCTCAGAAGTCTTTTCCAACCTCATTCTATGATTCTAAAACCCTGCAACATCCAAAGGTGTGAGCCAAGTTCAGTCATGCTCTCGTTCTCAAGGGCTGCTGTATGCATCACCATATTTCCTAATCCAATGGGTCATCTTTTTACCTATATGCCTTCAACATGCTACATGTCAAACATTCATGTAACTATCCTGTATCTCACTTTTAGCTCTTCACAGCTCTGCAACAGAGAAAAAAATCAACACAGAGGTCAAAATCAGCCCCCCTGTACCTCTTATCTGTCACGTTTACGAAAATAAAAGCATTGTTGGACTTTCTAACAAATTCTGTATTCCTGTATCACTAAAAGCAGAATTTCAATGGAAACTTGAAGCAGAATGTTGAGTAGTCTGTTTTCTACTTTATTTTCTCTTTTTTTGCCATATTTTTAATTATTTTTATGGATTTTCAAATATGTGATAAATGCTTTAGACTAGACAAGAGATCAATAAACCAAGAAAATCATCACAGCGCAAAAATGCAGAACAGTGTCTTACCTTCTAATACCTCTCTTGGGAGTTAATATTACTCTTCCTTGCCAATCTATATTCTAGTGTAAGCAAATGGAATCTAGTTCATGCACATTGTGCTAAACTATTTGGTATATATTCCCATAAAAGTCTATTTTGTCCTTGTGTTTGTGTGGTGGTTATGAGACAAAAGCTGTTCTGTGCATCAAGGCTGGAACTTTCCCTACGGCATAAAAAAGTTCAGCCCATTGCAAAGTAGATATGCTGAACTATACTTCTTCCATTTCCTAATGCGTACATGTCAATAGAACTTGATGTTGAAATAAATCTAAAATAAAGACCTTGGAGAAACTACGTCAAAACACCAAATCTAGTGTTAATTTTCCATTTATTACACTCCCTTCCCCATTCTCACACATATAATAGGTGTTGTCAAATACTAGCTCAACAGTAAAATCCAAAGTAATTGTAATGTAAATTTATGACTTTATAACTTTTGCACAATTGGATATTCAAGTGGAAGGAAATAAATTAGCAAAATGAAGAAGTGCTGTATTTCTTAATATATGTTGGGGAAACTCTGTGAGGGATACATGGCTAAAGATAGTGTAAGGGTAAAATGTGCAGGAAAAGAAGGAGCAGTGCTCATCTGAAGACAATAGCAATTCTGAGGAAATGCTTTCCACTTGGGAGGAGTGTGGATGAAACCCAGAAGGGCCTACGTTGTTATGCCAAGTTTGCAGAAGTATTGGCAACTTCAATGTTAAGCTTTAACTGTGCTTTAAACTGCCTTTTCCGTTTCCTTTACTTTTTGGATGTGCAGAGTTTATTTTTTCTGCTATTATTTTTCAGTACAAGTTGAAATGAATTCAGCTAAAATTATCCTGTGTAAGCTCTAAATATTATTAGGAAGGCAGAAAGTATATGTAACACAGAAGCACACAGCCAAAAGAAAAATAGCTGTGACCTTGAGAAAAGAAGCAACAACTCCAATAAAAAAAATAGAGATAACAAAGATCCACATCTAAGAGGAGACATGAGTCTGTAGGGAGAAAGGAAAGTGAATGCACAAAAAGCAGAGGCTCCCAGAAGCCCTCCCCGACACCAGCTAGAAGGAATTGTTAACAGGTAAAAATGGGTCATGAAAGAAAATTCTTTAATATCTCACAGCTGAGCACAATTCCTGCGAAGTACAGAAAGTACTGATTCTGAAGAGAAGCTACCTAGCTCCAGTTTCTGTCTTTCCTTGTATAACCAGAAGACATGGAAAATACTGAAATCCTTAGCAATGAAATAGTTGTATTTTTCCTAACCTCTTTCTGAGGGATTTACAGTAGTGCAAACTAGGAAAGAAATATTAGAGAAAGAATAGATGTAAAATTTCTGCTTGAAAAATGACCTGCTGAAAAAAAAACCCTAATAATAGAACTAACAAAAGTAAAAATAGAAAACCCTACAAAAAACACACCCTCAACTAAGACATACGGTGTGGCAAAAGTCACATTGTGCAGAAGAAGCCCAGCACCTGAAAAAGCTAGGGAATGAAAGTTCCTGTATCTCTTACTTCCAATTAATTGCCTCTAAAATTTGATAGGCAGCCAATAACAGATACAAAGCAAAAAAAAATTAGGTGAAATTCAGGCTTTAGTTATCAGTAGACCTGTAAACTTTGCCTTGGATTCTGTCTGTAATTAAAGTCTGACTGTTGCAATACACTTACAATTGCTACTGTGCAAGAAGTTTTTGCTACAAAATCAAAAGTAATTGACTATCGAGCCCTGGAAGTAAGAAATAAATTATATGAGACCCATAAGAATCAAGCAACTAAATCCTCATGTTTTGCAACAAAATTTACTTATGTCTAATAATAGGAAATTATTACTTCTACTCGTATCTTAACTTTTATATGTAGAACAAAGAAAGCAGACATTGTAAATTGTTCTTTCTCAGCTTTATTTCTTTTTTTTGCCTATGCAATTTATCACATTTTACCTTGACTGAAGCAACCGTACTCTTCATTTACATGAGAGAAGGCATTTTCGAAAGATTAAGTTAGGTCTTCAAAATGCGATATTTTGCAGAGAAAATTAATTTCCAAATTCAGACAGGCGGCTATTCAAGACATTCCCATGTTCTTCTCACCTTCAGCAGCCTTTTCTGCTGGTCCTGCACAGGTGATTATCCTCCTCTGCTCTGCACTGCTTTTGCCTTACCTTGAATCCTTGAATACTGTGTGTGACTTTGGTCACTGCAACACATGACATTAAACTCTTGGAGAGTGTCCAAAGGAGGCCAGTGAAAATGGTGAAGGGCCTTTGGGGGAGGCTGTGTGTTAAAAGGCTGAGGCCGCTTGGACTGTTCAGCTTGGAGGAGAGTGAGAGGGCGGCTCATTGCAATTGATAATTTCCTTATGAGGGGAAGATGGGTGGCAGGCACTGATCTCTGCTCTGTGCTGACCAGTGACAGGACTTGAGGGAATCACCTGAAGCTGTGTCAGGGGAGGTTGTGGTTGGGTATCATGAAAAGGTTCTTCATCCAGAGGGTGGCTGGGCACTGGAACAGCTCCCCAGGGAAGTGGTCACAGCACCAGCCTGAGAGAGTTCAAGTGTTTGGACAATTCTCTCAGGCATGTGGTGTGATTGTAGGGGTGTTCTGTGCGGGGCAAAGAGTTGAATTCTATGAACTTTTTTGCTCCCTTTTAACTCAGCATATTCTGTGATTCTGTGATAATTCTTTCCACTGCTGCTCTGTGCAGTGTATAAGGGAATTGAAATGGATAAAAAATTAAGTGACTTGTGTAGTTTGGGGTTTTTTTTAGAGAGGTCATTTTCATCATATGCTGTGGACTATAGCTCCACAAATAATCATCTCAGCACACATCATAAGAGAGCAGGAATGAGTGTCCACAACGATGTTCTAAAAATATTTAAACATGCCCTACTGCTATGACAATGAGCATGGAAACACAGTAATACTCTCTAACATTATCTGTAGGTATCCCAGGAAGATAATGTAATGCTAGCTTTCAAATGGATAACATAAAAAATACTTAGATTACTATTACTTAAAATCTTCAAATTGCTTTATGCCCATCTCAGCTGAAGTAGATAGTTTTTGGACTACTGTGTTTCAGATGTAGAACAGTATAATGATAACAAATGCAATAATAATTTTTCTTACTCTAGAAAACAGTATCTACTGGGAGAATACCCTAAGACCTGAAGAAGATTTATAATAATTTCATATGATACAAAATAATCTTAATTTCATCAAAACTATACAGAGATTAAAAAAAAAAAACTCAGACAAAAGGATGTATTTAATCTATAGAGTTTATTATCTAAATTCACATCCTCAGATGACAGTATTTTTGATTTTTAGCACTGAACATGATTTTAACTCTGGAACTGTTTTTCATACACAGAGCATCAGGCATTTGGCCACAGATACAGTCAGGGGAACTACTTGTTGGTTATATTGCAATGGCGTGTACAAAAATTGATGTGTAAAAAAAAGTCAAAGAAAGTGAATTTAGAAATAGTATCTTGGGAGATACTGAGGAGCCAGTGTAGTTACCAACATTCACTATCACAGTTGTCAGTGGCAGGAGAGAGTTAATGCCTCTTCAGCTCTTCACATGTTTTGCTTCACACCTGCTTTGAGAATGCATGAGGATGAGGCTTGCCAGTCTCTGTTGTGGTTTAACTCTGACCACTAAATACCACAGACCCCCACTCAATACCACTCATCCCCACCTCTGGCTCCTGTGATTGGATGAAGGAAGAATAGAAAAGGTAAAAGTGAGAACTGAATTCATGGATTGAGATAACACCTTAATAATTACAAGGAAGTAAAAAGTAGGCTTTAAAATTGTAATGAAAAGACGAAGAATAAATTATTAAGAGCGAGGAAAATAAAACCCTAATCACAGAATTTGCTGCAGTCTGTGAACAACCACTGAGATAAATTACTGTATATTTTTCTGTTTCCAGAGCCAGTTGGATAGCTTTTACTTCTGCACACTAACTGGGTTCAATTTGTCCTTCTGAAGTTTCTTCACAAGTAGCCATAACTTTGTTACCTGGCTAATATTGGGATGGGACACAATAATTTTCAGATTCAGATTTTGATTTGAGATAATTAAGACATGGAATTCATCTATCACCAGAATCTACAAGATATCAAAATGTTTTCCTTGTATCAGAAAATATGAGTACTCCTAACATTTTATTCTTCTTTAATCTTATAATTAAACATTTTCCTGAACTGAGGACATAGAGTCTGAAACAGAAAAAAATTTGTTTATATGACTCTTGTTATTCATTTTATGAAGGGATTTTAATTGGTTTTATTATTTATAAGGGCTACCTTATGCACTCTTAAAGTACAAATATTACCAAAAGGCACAGAACTTATTAATTCAGAACAAATTCATCTAAAATAAGAATTCAGGCTATTGTTAAAAGTATGCAATTTTAAGTAAATAACATTAATAAAAAATGCCACAGAAGAAAAAATAACAATAGGAAGCATGTGTACAGGAAGCACTTGAAATTTCAGTATGTTAATCAGCCTAGTGTATGTTGAACACACTCTCATCAAAATGATTCCACTATCATGATATTCAAGTGCAATACATCACTAATAAGAAAATAATGCATCTTTGGTTATATATCAGTGTAGAGCTGCAATTGTTTCCTAGTGTTAAAATACTTATCAATAGATTAAAAATTGTGCAGGAGTACCAGCAAATTGCTCCAAAAATAAAGGCAATAAAGAATGCAAATTTAATACTTAGTACAGATTTATTGTAATAGTTTATTCTTCTACAAAGTCTTAATCTGAACAGTAAGGTGCTTTGGTTAATAACAAGAACAGCAAAAGCAGCCCTTGCAGAAGCAAAGTTTTCTTTCTGTGCAAACAGTAGGAAGATCACATAGGTATGGTGGGCTGAGGAGAGGCCTGAATCAAGAATTTCTCTCTCACACCTGCTCAGGAGTCAAAATGCAGACTATTTCAGGAACAAAAGCTATCCAAGACTACTATAAGCCATCCAATGCTACTCCTTCATTATTCTACTTGTGTGGCTTACAGTAAAGACACAGTTTACCTTTTATTTGGAAAGAATTGTTTTACTGCATATCTCACTCAAATGATAAAATCCCTCCTAGGACAGAGTATTTTATATCTTTTTTATCAAATAAGCATGTGTTATCACCCTATGTGGGTTTAAATAAGTCCCTGCCTTTGGCCCAGGCCTCTGGCAGCAAGCAGTCACATTATTGATGTGGCCAGCACCCCAAGACCCACTCTCATTTGCAAGTCCTTTAATAATGGCTTATTCAGTCTATTATATCATGAATTATTTATTTAATAGACACAAAACTAACAGACACAAGACTTAAAACAGACTATTTTACTGTGTAATAACAGACTACACAGAAATAAGACAAGAAAGAGGACAACTTGTATTGTATGCAGGGGGTTAAATGTAACTATTAAATTTACAGCTAACAAAGAAATAATATAACTTAGGATCCAATGTTTCTTACCATCCAATTCCTGATGGAGCACACATCGGAAATCTTTCTCGCAATTCCCAGGAAAGTAACCACAGAATCGCATCCAGGCTCCAGGTAAAACTCTCACACTCTTTTGGGGTGTGTGGGTAGAAGGCTTCTCAGGCAGTGTGTAGGAGACTTCTGCCTCTGTGATAATTGTGTGGGTTTTTATAGACATAAGAACTGTGTCTTTTGGTCGAGAATATTTATTTTTCTTTCATCTCTTCCCACATTTGTTCTCCAGACTGAGATGTTGACTCTTAGCTGGGGGCCTGAGCTCTTTGGCATCAGAGACAGCCCCATGCTGGGCCTGTGACCTGCCTGGGTTATCTTTTGCATATGCACCAACCATCTGTGGTAGAGAGCGGATAGACACATCCTGCCACAGCAAGGCAGTTTTATTTAGAAAAATACAGAATAAACTTTGGGAATGAGCAATCATTTTCTTAGAACTAGCATGTTGTTTTTCAGTTAGGAGAAGGTTATATTTCAAGATAAAAGTAATGAATATTATAAAATAATATCATTTTAAACTGTCCAATAAAAAAACCTGCAGCACAAGGACATCTTGATTCTTTTTTTTCTGCTAGAGCTATCTTCATTGAAAGCCAGAGAATCAAAGAAAATATTATAGTATGAAATTGAACATAATTCAGTGTAATTCTGAACACAACATATATTTATTTAATTATTGGTATGTAGATGGGCTTATCTGCTGTAAAATATTCTTGTTTCAGGGCAATAAGAAATCATACAGATAATAAAAATTCTACCGAGTAAACTTCCATGGTACATAAAATTCTAACCCATTTTAAAATAGTGTTTTTTATTTCTGTGGCATCTTCTTGCTCCAAGTCTTTAATAAAATTCATAGGCAGTAACTAATTAAATATTGTAACATCCCCATGAACAATATAATGTATCTTAGATAACTATCAACCCACAGAGTGCTAAAATAATTCTACATAACTTGTTCTGTACTGCACAACTTTCAAGATGGGTAATGTACCATAGTGTCAAGAGCTGACATTTTGTTTTGCGTAGTTTTTAACATTCATTACACATTTTTTTGAAGAGCAAATATGTTTCATTCTAAACTGCTATTCTAGGCCCTTCAGTTATCTGTCTTATTTTCTTTGTATCAATGACACTAATTTTCATATCCTATTGTGTTTACTCACATAGCGTATGAATGTTTGTGGCATTTAGGTTCCTAAGGAGAGTTTTAAGTGTCATCGTATATTTGGTCTATTGCAATTCATCTTCCTATTAAGTCCTGTTAGTTCCATTTATCTATCCATCTACTCTGTTATACTGGGTGTTTTAGATTATAGGTCTGGGTCATAAATTCCATATGTACATTTATTTTTTTTTTTTTTTTTGTAATTAAGTTTAGTTGCCTCAACCTGTGACTTCATTTCTCACCTTTCCAGTTATTCCCCTGATCCTGTGCAGGGGAGGAGTGGGTGAGCAGCTCTGTAGTGCTTAGTTGTTGGCCAGGTGTAAACTGCAATTATTTTGGTGCCCAACATAAGGCATCAAGGGCTTGAGATAATAACAGATTTGACTAGAGAGAATGAGAAGGCATTTATATCTATAAACAATTGCTTGTATTGATTCATCTGTTCTTGAAATTAGCTTATCTGATCTGTCATGCACTTTCTGTTTTTTGTAAAATATAAAGATTGGCTTTTGCTGTTTCCTGTGCTTGTGGAGCTTAGTGATCCTTTGCCTGGAAGATTTATTGTTAAAACTCTGGTTTTGAGTTTATCTGGTATTTTGGCTCTATACTGAAGTCATTATGGCACTTTAATGATCATCTGATGGATACAATTAACAAGTACATAATTATCATTCTTTCTCTGAGAGGTGGTTTTCATCTGGGTTTTTTAGAAAATACAGAATGGCACCTTCACCATATTTTGTGATGTTTTCTCCCACATTACAATAAATTCTTAGCATCCTGACAATCCTTGAGCAGTCAAAATACTTCAATTGGTGTTTCTCAGGAATATTGTTTTGGATTTCTAATACTTAACACACTATTTAGGAATATGACCCAGGCCCCCTGGCAGTGTGGGTGGGAGGACATGTCAGAGAATACGAGCAGGTATCTGGAAAGCTCCTCCCCTTATCTGGATCTTCCTGAACAAGTGCAGAATGCTGACATAACATGTTTGAAAAGAGATGTCCTGGCTGTTTCAAAGAAGCACATTTTACTGCACTGTGCTGAGGCCTGACCAGCACCTATCAAACATTGGTCAATACTGTTCAGCATCTTCAAGAATGAAGGTCTCTGAATCTGAAAAATATTAACAGACACTACGGCTAAACCAGAGACCAGCCCTCTACTGTATCAGTTGCCCCTAAAATTAAAAAGAAACAACACAAATGAGGTCAGCTTGTTTAATAAGGAATGAAGAGGCTTCTTTGAAGAGAGAGCAGGAGATATAATGAGAAGAGACAGTCTGTTCTGCAGCAAAAAAGTCACAAAAACAGGAGGAGGAAGAAACTGAAATATTAAGTGACACACCACTCAATCCCAGTTCTTAAGTGAGCTTTGAGACATGTGAAAATATTTCATCTGTCAACTGGGGAAGCAAATTCTGAGCTGACTAATCCAAAGCTGTGATATTGGTGTCAATAGTCAAGAATTAAAGGGTAAGAAAGCCTGGCAGCTGAGATCCCTTGCTAGGGATAAAGCTATTGACAAAGAAATTGAGAAAAGAGCATGAGTCCTCAGCTACTTTTCAAGTGTGAAGGACACGTATCCCTTCAAGGAAGATCCTGCAAATTCCTAAACTAATTGAATAATACTGAGGAAGGTATCCAGTACCTGAGGTAATTACTTGAGGTGGAGATGCTCCATAATAACCTCGATGACCACCAGGTAGCCAAAAGCCTGGATGAAATCTGGGAAATGCAGTCCAAGTGGTGAAAGTTTATAAGAACTTCAGTGGTGTCACATGCCAACAGACTGGTAATAATGAGCTGGATAGACACAGAATCTATGGGTAGATTGGGCAAACAACTCCAAGAATAGGAGGATAACCTCACTTCCTTCTGATGACATTCCACCTTGACTGCAGAGAAACTGAACCAAATATTGTCTGAGCAGTTCAAGGATAGGTCTTCTTCATGCACACTAGCCAAGGTCTCAGCTATTAAGAGTCAGCCTTTCTCTGCTCAATGGAGAGGGTACTGATGACATACACTGTGTGTAACTCTGTGATTCCTCCCGTGTGACTGAGGCCAACATGAAGATGTGAGATGGTCAACCTAGCTGGACACTAGAAGCTTGGATACAGGAACTGCATGTTAAAAATACAACTAAGAGGCATCCACACAGGAAAATTGCTGCTCTGCTATCAGTTGAGCAGGATAGAAGGCATATTTGATGCTGATGACAGTACTCCTGGTTTGCAGTTACAAAATTCAAGTAATAAATACTCGAGCCTGAAATAGAGGAGTCCTGCCTTTTGCCAGGAGGAAAGGGAGAGCTGGATTTGCTGAAAAATGCAAACATCATGTAAATGCTGATCAAAGATAGGAAACATCTCCTTAAAAACTCATTGTACAACATGATCTGTCTAGGACTTGCAACCCTGTTACAAGCTTTTCATCCTCAGATTCCGTATGGTAAAATCATACAAGCAGGGACTTGTAGAGCCTCATCAAGAAGTCCAATTATGTGTTATACATTTTAAAGGATGATGTGCCCCCATCAACAAAGCAAGCCATCCTCAGTTTCTCTTTGATGACATGGCAGATCCTTTAAGACAATAAAACAATGTAACAGTAAGGCTAAGAACCTGGAATATAGGTAAACCATGATGATCACAGAACAAAAAGGAGGAAAAAGAGGCTACACTGCATGAAGGTCATACACTAAAGGGATAGTCTACCAAGTTTCTCATATTCTCTTTATTGACAGATCCTCTTCCTTCTCCAGTGTATCTCTCTAAATCAGAGACATACATGTTTGATGGGTGGAACATTTGGTTCATGAGGGATTGGTTGGGCAGTTGCATGCAGAGTTCAATGGCTCAATGTATAGATGTAGATCAGTGACAAGTGATGTCCCTCACAGGTCTGTATTGAAACCAGTATTATTCAATATCTTCTTCAGTGACATAGACAAAGGGATCGAGTACACCCACAGCAAGTTTGTAGTGGACACCAAGCTGAGTTGTGCAGTTGAGAAACCTCCAGGACAGGATGCCACACAGAGGGACCTTGACAAGCTCCAGAAGCAGGCCCATGGGAATCTTATGAAGTTCCAAACCAAGTTGAGTGCAAGGTACTGCACCTGGGTCAGGGGGATCCCCAGTATCAATATAGTCTGCAGGATGAATGGGTTAAGAGCAGCCCTGCCCAGAAGGATTTGGGGGTGCTGGTGGGGGAGATGCTGGACATGACCCAGCAATGTGTGCTTGGAGCCCAGAAAGCCAAACTTGTCCTGGGCTGCATCCAAAGCAGCGTGGGCAGCAGGGCCAGGGAGGGGATTCTGCCCCTCTGCTCTGCTCTCGTGAGACCCCATCTGATGTGCTGCAGCCAGCTCTGGGGCCCCCAGCACAGGAAGTACGTGTGTCAAAGCCCTGTGAAGACGACTGGAGGGCTGGAGTACCTCTCCTTATGAAGACAGCCTGAGAGAGATTGAGAGTTATCCTAGAGAAGAGAAGGTTCCTAGGAGATTGAGGATAACCCAGAAAGCAAGGGGGTATCCCTTTCCTAAATTATTATGCGACACCAGGGAATTTCACAACTTTGGGAATTTTCAGGATTGTGTTAAATTCCCACAACCTAACCATGAAACACTATTTATTTTATTGCTTTTCTTCTACATGGAGCCTTTTCTTTTGCATTATGTCGAATGTGTTTTCCAAGATGATCATTGGCATGTTCTTGGCAAAAGAGATGATTTATTTTCAGGAACACCTCTCCTGGTTGATCTGTTGATCTGCTTTTTCCACTAAATGAAAGAACTATTCAACACCTGGTATTTTTGTTCCCTGGGAAATTGCACTCAGTAATTAGATTGTTACTGAAGTGGAGAAAGGTTGCCTGTTTTTCATTTGGATATGGTAAGTGAGTTAAACTCTTCAGTTTTCATCCTATTAAGCTTTTTACTATTCCTGAGATAACTTTTATCTCTTGCAGAACTGAATTGAAGAGTGGTTCAGCAAATAAACCTGTTTTTTTAACAGAACTTCAGATTGAAGTGAATTTTGTATATGTAGTATCACACAGAGGGTGGTGACAGAATTCAAGTAGAAAAACACTAATTATGCCACAAAATTATCATGTGTGCATTCCAGTGTCGACATTCATTATATCTATATTTTTTCTCGTTTTAAATATCATGACACAAAAATATGTATTCTGTTTCTGAATAAGTGTAAATAAAGGGGCATACTGAATATAGTAACAAAATAAAGCAGGACCTGAAATATTTAGACAATTTACAGTCTGGTTTTAGCTGTCTTTAGTCTGTCTTTACTTGTCAAGTGAAATTGTCATGAGGAGGAAAAAAACGCTCTGTGGTACACACATAAATTGCTGGTTTGTTTCCAAAATTCTGCATATTTGACAGATAAAATCTGGTAATATCTAAAGGGAAAGTAGCTAATTCTTTAGCAGAAGGCAGAGATAAACATAAAAAAATGTCATGATATACAGATAGAACAAGCGTTTCTGTATTTGTGACAAGGTTTAGAAGCCTCTCTTATTTTTGTGGCTATGCAGTCCCTAAGAATAAACCTCTCTTCATACTCTCTATCACTTGGATCAGGAAGCTGTTATCAGTTTACTCCAGGAGCCTCCCAGATTGCTTATGATCTGCTGTGCTGTCCGTCCAGCAGATACTGAGCTGGCTCAATCCCCAAAGAGAATCAGGTCCTGTGAATGTGAGACTGCTTCCAGCTGTCTAAAGAAGGTCTCCTCTATTCTAGTTCCTAACCAAGAAGTCTAGAGCAGACATCCACTGCGATGTCCCCTATACTCTTCAACTCTGTATCCTTACCCAAAAACTCTCATTGACTCATCATCCATCCCCAGACACTACTCCTTGCACTCCAGCTGCTCTCACACATAAAGGAGAATTGTCCACCCTTGTGTTTCTAGCAAGTTTTTTTTAAAAACCGTGTATCCATATGTTATAGAATTCCTGTAATTGGTATAATCCCATCACATTTCTGTGATCCAGAGTAAGTCATAGCCCTGTAACTCCACAAAGCTCAAATTCCTCGTGTTTATTCTAAGTGTTACAACCATGTACAGGCACTTCAAAAAGGCATCTCAGTGTGATGATTTACAGAGAAGCTCTGTGGGTTTACCTGGTAATGATGCCGTGAGTCACTTGTTTACATGTAAGTGTTTGAGGTGACTCTGCTTATGCCCTGCTTTGCTGATTATGTATTCCTTTTTTCACATAAGTCCAGGCCCTTTGCTTGCTGACCTTGTTCATAACTCCCTCACATGGCTGCTGCTCCTTTCCTTCCTCATGTTTTGAATTCCTTCCTATCTAAACAGAAAATTTGACTGTTCAGTAGCAGAGCAGCAGGATTCTGCCAGTGGTGACTTCTCCAGTAGATGTCACCCTCTTTCTGTACTGCCTGAAACATGCTGTCCTCAGCATCCTGTCCCTGCAGCGGGGGGAAACCAGATGACACCCCCTCACCTAAGAGTTGCCAGTACTGAAGAGAGCAAAGAGAGAGAAACCATCACCAGACAGCAAGTTTTAGCACATATTCAGAATCTTCATGTTATCCTCCTTTTTCCACAAGGGGCAGGAAGTGGAGGCAATGTTTCCTTTTATTTTCATATTTGGTCATTTTATAATGGAAGCAAAGAGGCCTGGCATTTCAAATACCGCATACAGGAGATTAGGAGATTGTGTTCTTTAGCTCAGTGCAATTCAAATACCCTTATGTAATGAAAAGGAAGATCTTTAGAGGTATGAATAGGGAAAAGAAGAAGATAGGAAGATGGACCAGCAATTGACGATATTTGCTGCATTATTTTCTGCTTCTGTTTCAAGAAGGCTCTAGAAGTCATGGCAGTTGCTGCTGCTCTGTCCAGGGACAATCCATAACTTCCTCAGACCCTTTCCCATTTCAAAGCCACTGGGCTAAGTCATCTATAAAAGGTTTTTCTGTGCAGTAGCCATTTTATGAATGCCATGTTTTGCTATTAGGTAACCCATAAAGGGTCACTGCATTGATAGTGCAAGTTCAGTTGTGTTGGCACTGCATGAATGGCAAAATCTGGACACCTTATCACATGTGGCTCTCTGCTTCAGATATCTGCTGCGCATAAAACTCCCACGATGGGATGAGACATAACATCCTCACTGCTCCTTTCATCCACTGAGTACTCCTTACAGAATGATGAATGACTAATCTATGCAATTTACCCTCAGTACAATTTGTAGAACTGGGACTTGAAGGTTTCAAAGTCGCTTGAAAGATTACTCCTATATGGAGGGACATCAGTTCATAGTTTATTATTACATGGATTCTAATTCTACTCCAGAAGATTACTTGGACACAAATGCCTCACTCCATTTCCAAGCATTGATTAACAAATCATCTGTGTTCAGAGTGGAATATGAGTGCCTAAACTTTGTTATTCTGTTCATAAAATGAAAAGGAACAACAGAGAAAATTTCATGACCATATTTGAAGATTACTTCTTTTACATTCTTTCAATCTATAGATGCCAGAAAACAAAGTACCAATTCAAATTGCAAATCTCTTGCAAATTTGCAAAGCCATAAGTAGCTTAGTCTCCCTTGCAGGCTTTCTTGCATACAATGTGTTCTCACTTAAAAGAGAATAGGAATATTGTTACTTATTAAAAATAAAAAAAAAAAAAAAGAAGAAAAAAGCAATACCCATACTAAAAATAATTCTAAAAATAACAACATGCAAAGACCTCAGATGTTAAGCACTGGTCAAGATACTGGAACCATATTTATGGTCCTAGAAATATATTTTAATTGTGATGAAGATCAGAAGAGTACTGGAACAATAAAATCATCCTCCCTTCCTTTTTCCCTTCCTTTTTCGCTTCCCTTTTCCCTTCTTCCCTTTTCTCTTCTTCCCTTTTCCCTTCTTCCTTTTTCCCTTCTTCCCTTTTTCCTTCCCTTTTGCCTTCCCTTTTGCTTTCCCTTTTCCCTCCCTTCATTTTCGCCTTGCCTTTTGCCTTGTCTCACCTTGTCTTGCCTCACCTTGCCTTGTCTTGCCTTGCCTTGCCTTTCTTCCTGTAGTATAGCAGCTTCCACAACCAACAAATCTTGTGTGAAAACTAATTCTTCATTAGAATATCAATAATCAATAGATTATAAATTTATCTAAATTAGCAACACAGAAAAAAAGAACTCAAAGATAACCCATACATAAGAACCTTTCAATAGGAAGAAAGACTTCAGAAAAAAAGTGATGGAATAATATTTCACATCTTTTCTCAATATCTATTGGCAAATGTTTCACCTGTGCCCTTGCACTTATAGGTATACATATAATCCAAGATTTTGCTTATATTTTAATTTAGTTGTCAATATTTGACTTTGAAAATCCAAATACTTTCAGGTTATATTTTATTTTTTACAACCTGTTTTTACATATTAACAACCTACAGTTATTTCAGTTTTTTTCTCATAAATATTTATTAAAATAACAACAATTGAAATGATTTTGTTTATATCAAGGTTTGGACTTAGTCACAATATAAGATAAACTATTTTCATTATATAAAATTATATATACATATAAATATTTAAAAATAATTTATGCATAAGCAACAGTCATGAAATGTTAAGCTCTGTGATGCCATAGTAGACCTAGTAAAGAAGGCTATTTGACTCTCCTTGTAATTTTCTCAAATAATTGCTTTATTTTTCATTACAGAATATCTTTATTGTGTGAAGTTTTATCTTTTATTCACTTACAGTTGTTTAAAGGTAGAAGTTTATTATCTTAAACTGATGATCTTCATATGATATGAAATAAACACAGTATGCCCTTTATTCACATAGTAACTCATTATATCATTTCACAGTGTGGCTCTGGATTACTTTGTGTCACTTGATCAGTCACTCAGCAAAATGGTCTGCTAAGACCATCATCAGAGACATTTCACAGCTGTTTACCAGCTTCAGTTTTCGCATTTCCTTCCGTGCTTCATTATTAGATTGTTTTCTTTCCTTCTTTCTTTCTTTTTTTTCTTTTTTGCTTTCATGCTTTCTTGCTTTCTTTTTCTTCTCTTTCTTCTCTTTCTTCTCTTTCTCTCACTTTTCTATCCATTTCTCCCTTTTTTCTCTTTTCATTTCATTTTTCATTTCATTTTTCATTTCTCTTTTCATTTCTCTTTTCATTTCTCTTTTCATTTCTCTTCCCTTCCCTTCCCTTCCCTTTCCAAACCTTCCCAAACCTTCCCAAACCTTCCCAAACCTTCCCTTCCCAAACCTTCTCATTCCCTTCCCAAACCTTCCCAAACCTTCCCTTCCCAAATCTTCCCAAACCTTCCCTTCCCAAACCTTTCCTTCCCAAACCTTCCCTTCCCAAACCTTTCCTTCCCAAACCTTCTCTTCCCAAACCTTCCCAAAAATCCCTTCACTTCCCAAACCTTCGCAAACCTTCCCACACCTTCCCTTCCCTATTATATTGCAACTGAAAATTGAAATATTTTCTCTAAGCGGGTGAGAATCATATATAAACACAACAGATCTTCAGTACCATGCCCTTCTACAGGACATTTTCTACCTGACATGTCAGTTAAGGTCAACCTCTTCTTTTTGTCTTTAACCCATGCTTCATCACAGAATCTTTTGGTCCTGTTTCCCAAAGGCATGTGTCTATGACTACATCTTCTTTGGAATACTTTTATAATAGATTTTTTTTTTGGATATTTTGTGTATTGTGGATGTGGAAACCCTTCACACACGACACTTCAACTCTGAAGGAATTTTTTGACTGGATACTTTCCTGACCAGTCAGAAAGAGACAAAGAGGGGCCTGAATGGAGAAATTGACTACTTTGTCTAATAATAGGCCTTAAAATTTTTCAACTTCTCAAAAGCAGCCAATAATTCTGGAACCTCACAGAATCATACCTGTAACAATCTCAGAATGAGTTGCACCTTTGAATCAGTGTCTTCCACCATCAGTTGCAGACAAAGCAGCCTAGAGCTGGAGAATTTATTTTACTTACTGACAGCCAATGCAAACGTCCAGCCACTGACTCAGTTAAGTGTGGAAAGTAAACCATGATCATAAACATTTATATGAACACTTACATAAACACTTGTCTCCTCCCCATTTATAAAACTTTCTGCAATTCATCTGCAGGTTGTGCCTGCAGCTGAGGCAGGGGCAGAGTAGGCAGTAAGGCTGTTTGTCTAAAGGCTTCTTTCACCCTCAGTCAGGCTCTCATGTCCCTTTGATCCATCAGGGGTGTCCTTCCCCCAGCATGGGTATTCACAAGCTGACTGGGGATATCTTGTCCTGACATGGGTCACACATGGACATGGTCCCTCAGAGGGGATGTGTTGGAGTGTTACTACTGATTCTGCCTGATCTTTTTTTTTCCTATTCAAACTTAATCTTCACATTTTGGCCATAAGACCACGATATGACTTCATGTTCTAAATTACAGAACCTTTATAGCTAATTTTATATGGAGTCACCTTCCAATTAAACAGTCCCATGAAAAAAATTACCAATAAAAGTTATTTAATTTATTAAATAAATTTATTTATTTAATAAAGTTATTTAATTAAAATACATTCTTGTTTTAACAGTATTTTCTTACAGGATTTTCAGCTGCTTTTTTCATAAAAACTGGCAATAGTAAGGAAAATATTATTAGAGGAAGAGGGTTTGTGTTTAGTTAATATGGTGTTTTCAGCCCATATTATCCACTCCCTAAATTCCTCTCATTTCTTGTATGATTCACCAACAGGACTTTTTCGCACAAAGATGTACTCCTAGAATATTATATAGTTAAGATATCCTTAATGCCAACTTCATCCATGACATAATCTGGATAATAACAACTTCATTAAAGTGTGATTTTTCCTAGTTTCATAATTAACCATGTATCAGCAATCTGCTTCTATTGAAGGGCTTTTCGTTGATCTTTAGATCATCTGTGCTGCTAGGGAAAAATTTCCTTCCAGATATGTGGGTGATAAATACTTACATCAGCTTGGAAGATGTACTCAAATAACAGACTTGGAGGAGAACAAAAGTTTGTGTACCTAATAATTTGGTCAATTTTAAGCCAAGGTCTTTCCCCCTCAACTTTTATCCACAAATCTCATATTTTTAAATAAGACTGTGTCATATAAAGGTGCTTTCCTTCATATCAATGTTTCATACAGTCTATGTCACCATTTGGTAAGAATTGTCAAGTTATTCGACTGCACTCTTATAAAATATATTCTTCAATCAAATATATTTTTCAATCTTTGTAGACAAGCTAGGTAGAACTTTTAGGAATATTTGTGTGACTTTGGTAACTTTCTGTCTCCTGAAACTACTGCTGGAAATTCCTCTGCCAACACATGATGTGCAGCAGAACAGAAAGCTTACCTCATTCATTCACAATAGTACTCTATTGCTAATTTAAATTAGTTTTGATTTCAGCTCATTTTAGTTTAGGGTTGAAAGGGGAATTTTCTAGGAGAACGATGAAGAACATTTTGGGAAATACCATTTCAGGCAATTCAAAAATAATTGTCAGAATGCTTAATTGATAGACTTTATTCTCATCTACAGGTATGTTCCACCCATTTTGAGACTCTGCTTCTTTTTAAAGAAAATACATATTAAAAATTAATGTCACTTTTCCATAGGAACAAAACCAGCCTAGAAAATCATCAACAGAATCACAAATATCCCAGATCCAAGTTTTCATGAAGCAGTAGAACTCCCTTGTGAATGATTCTGATCAGAAGACTGGGTACTTTTTCACCAGCTAAATGAAGACTCCCAGTATCATCACACATACTCCTCTTGGTGCTGTTGAAATGTTTGCTCTCAGCTAGATCTGATGTGCCTCCAGGCTAAGCCTTCTGTCACTCAGCTGCTACCAGGTTCAGTGTCCTGACAGCAGCTGAAGGGAATATATAATTCTTAACATTGTATGATTGTCATCAACCAGTGTTGTCATCAAAGCTGGTGTAAACATCAAGGTCTTGGCTTTTACTATCACAGAACCTTTGATAATCGAGGACCATCACAGAGAGATGTAATAGCTCTGGCAAAGCAGGGCGAGAGCACTTTTTTCAAGAGGCAGGCCAGCCTGGTTGGAAGAGATTTACACTGAGAAAATGGAGGAAGGACACTGCAAACCACAGGTAAGAGGTAAACAGCAGAAAGGCATGGAAAATAGAGGGTAAAGAGCAATGGAAACAAGGAAGATTTAAAAAATGATAAAACAGGGTGGAAAGGAACCAGTCTCAAGTACATGCCCACAAATACGTGAAACCTGGGAAAAAGGCAGATGTGACTAGAACTCCAGCCACAAAATTGGGATGTTGTTTGGAAAACCAAGGTATGGCAGATCAGCTTGCACTACTGCACTGAGTCATGCACAGGCACAAGTTCTTCAAGAGAGACAGAATAAGGAAAGAAACTGCCTTACTGTCAAGGGGCATCTTAAATGCATGGCACTCCTTTCTGACATACAAAAAGGGTGGTGTGAGAGCTCATGTGGTCAGGTCAGTAAGGATGGCACCATGGTAGGACTGTGTCCACCCAACCTGGGTGTGGAGGGGGACAAGCTTCTTCAAGCCATAGCAAGAACTGTCTGTGTCACAAATCTCAGTTCTCCCTGACATCTGGAGGTGATGTAGAGCAGTGAGATTCAAACACTCAAGATTTTCAGGAGATGTTGAGGGTCACATCATGATGTGGAATGACATGCAGTTAAATCTACTGCCCAGTAAACAGAGAGACAATATGGTGGATGTGATAATCAGTAGCTGGTCTCTGTAGTGAGCATGACATAGCAGAATGGTTATGAAAATAATTTAATCTTCCAGAAATCCATGATAGTGCCAGAACAAATAGCGCAAAGGTATGTGTTAGTCTGTGAAGGCAGCTGACCTTTTTACCATGAAAAATTGCCAAGTGATCACATAATTAGAATGATGTGCCGAGATCATGGTTTCCAGGATGTCCTGGAAGTCACATAGGATTTAGAAGAGTGAAATAATTAAGAAAATATGCAATAAAATAAAATAAAGTTTCATCTAGGAAGAAGGATTTATTTCATGTACCAATCAAATGGAAATTCTGACATCCATTAGGTACTGAAATAGCAGGCCTCCTTTCTTGCTCTTTTTATGCACACAGTGTGTGTTGTATTTTTAATAACTGTTATTTTGACACAAAGGATTATTTCCTTGAGATCATATCAGAATCACATGATATGGATTTCATTTTCTTTTAGTGCATTTAAATCTTTTTCAAAGTGAAATGAACTGTGTTGACTGCTATATATGAGATATAAATCAACCATCTTACTTTTTGCAATAGAAATAGGACATTTCATTTTGAGCCAAAGAGACTGTAGAAGTGGATAGGTACAACATAGAGGGCAAAATGAAAAACAAAAATCAGCTAAATATATCTATACCTCCTACAATGTTAATTCATTGTCATTAACCAAAATGTTTGGTAACTGAATCAAAACAAGTAAGCAAACTATTGATCCCTCACATGACTCAGCAAGCTGCTTGCCAACAGAGAAAATATTACCTACTGTTATTGAATGAGAAGAGCCACATATGATTCCAGTGCTTTTGAAGGAAATATTAAAATGCCAATTCATAAAACATATAAAAATAGTAAAAAACCTGAAATGCAATTATTTATGCTTACATACCAATACATTATATCCCTACATGAAATATTTAACTGTTTGTGGTAAAGCCTCAAAAGTGTTAAAAATCTAAAGAATTGTAGAATGCTTTGAAGGGATCTTTAATAATCATACAGTCCAAATCCTCTGACATAGGCATTGACATCTTTCACCGAAAGAGGTGAAAGCCCTATTGATCTGACTTTGAACACTTACAATTGTGAAACATCCACTTCTGAGGGCAAGCTGTTCCAGTTTTTCAACACCTTCATCATAAAAAATCTCTTCCTTTTATCCAGTCTAAATCTACTCTCAGTTTAAAACCATTACCTCTTGTCACTACAAGTTGTAGTAAAAATTCTCTCTCAATATTTCTTATAAGCCCCTCTTTAAATAATGAAATGTTAGAATGAGGTCTACCTAGAGCATTTTCTTTTCCAATTTGAACTCTTTTAGCCTTTTTTCACAGCAGAGGAATTCCAGCCCTCTGATAATGCTTATGGCCCTTCTCTAGGCCCTCTCTAAAAGGTCCATGTCATTCTTCTATTGAGCTGGATGCAGCACTCCAAATGGGGTCTCACAAGAGCATAGAGGCAGAGAACCACGTCTTTCAAACTGCTGGCCGTGCTGCTTTTGATGAAGCCCAGAATACAGTTGGCTTTCTGAGCTGCAAACAGACATTGCCATTTCATGTCCAATTTTTCATCTACCTGAGCCTCCAACCACTCCTCTCTGACTTGCTCTGAAGCAGTACATCACTATATCCGTACTGATAAAGGAAATTGACTCATTCAGGTGCAGGACCTTGCATCTTGCCTTGTTGAACTTCACAATATTCTTGTGGGCCCACTTTCCAAGCCTGTCAAAGTCTCTCTGCATGGCATTTCTTTCCCAAAGTATATCAATGGCACCACTCAGCCTGTTGTGATCTGCAGAGTTGTTGAGGGTGCACTCAATTCCACTATCTCTGCCCTTAATGGAGATACATAATAGTACTAGTCCTACGATGTATTTTTGAGGGACACAATTCATCACTGGTTTCCATTTGGAGTTTAACAACTTTACTGTAATCTTTTGATTTAACCATAAAGCCAACTCCTTTTCCATGTAACTGTTCAATTATCAACTTCATAACTCTTCAGTTTAGGTGCAATAATTATGAGGACCTTATCAAAGGTCCTGCAGTTGCTCTCCATGCCCCTGGTGGATGAAGTCACTTCATTATGCATAGTCACAAGATTAGTCAGGCAGGATTTGCTTTTGTGAAGTAATGCTGGCTGTCCCTCATCACTGCCCTATCTTCCATATGCTTCAACATAAATTCCAGGAAGATCTGTTCCATAATCTCATTGGGAGCAGAGGTGAAGCTGCCTGTTTAATAATTCCCACAGTCCTCCTTTTTTTTCTTTTCAAAATATGGGTGTGATGTTTCCCTTTTATTTCCAGTTGCTGGGGACTTAGCCTGACTGCCATAACTTCTTCAAACACATTGGAGAGCAGCTTGGTAATTATACCAGCCAGTTCCCTCAGCATCCTGGGCTGTATCTTGCCAGGTCCCTTGGACTTGTGTATATTCATGTTCCTCAGCTAGTCTTGAACCCGCTCTTCTCTTCCAATCTTCTTTCCCCCAGTCTCTGTCTTAAGGTTCAGGGCCTTGAAGAAGAGGTGATTACCAATGAAAACCAAGGAAAATAAGTTGTTGAACATCTCATCTTCTTCATGTAATTTTCACTGGTTTTCCTGTGAACATGTAGACTAATTTCATTAGTAAAGTCTAAATATTTACTCATGTTGACATCCAAACAGAATGCCATGATAGAATTTAAACGTTGGACACAACATTATTCTCCATATTCTCTAAGAGAATACATTTAGCTTCATTGGGTTGACACAGCTTCAGGTACAGGGAAGGTTTGAGTAGGAAGCTGCTGCAACCTAAGTATAAAATAGGGTATGTTCACTCAACTGCAGCTGTTTTGGCAAATTCCTTCCTCTACAATGAATTAAACTAAATGAGCTCAAGAATAAAAAAAATTGTTTCTATTTTTTAAGTGTCCTTACAAAGGAATAAATTCCACACAGTATTTCACAGTATCTATAACTTCTAGATGTGGTTATATTATAATTTTAAAAAACTTCTTTTCCATCTGATTTGGAGGATGTATTTCAGTTATGTTTCTCTCTGTCAACAAAATACTCAGAGTCTTTTTGTTCTGACTCTCCATCTTCATAATCAAGTAAGTATGATTTGTTGATACAAGAAGTATATAGAGTTACTTATCATGAAAGAATTGTTGATTTGCATAAATGTTTTAATTTTGGTCTCTTTTGATGTCTTTTTTTTCAGAGCATTATCAAACCCCTTTTGTCTTTCTTTTTCATAGTAAATCCCATAAGAAATTAAATGCACTTTTTCCTTTTGGTATTCTTGACAAGAAATCTATTTACCATTTTTTTCTGTGAGATGATGTCCTTGAGTGAAATGAGCACAGTTCATCATTCTGCTCCCCATTGAACTTACGATCTTGAAATATTCTTGGGCACAAAGATAAATTCCACATGGTGAGATTAAAAGATAATATATTGATAATAGTCCATTGTACATATTCAGTTTTCATGAAGACTAATCTAATTATACCTCCACTGAAAAAGTTTTTAGTATTGTTTTTCTTCTTGTATTATTATTAGAGTTATTATAATATTCCACGTATTTTTTCAATATGATTACTGCACTGGAAACAACAATGGAATTATTATTGTCTTCAATTTTCTTTTTTTTTGGGCAGAGTGTGTTTGAAATATCTTCATACCGTTCATATACTTGACATCTTCTAATGCTAGCATTTGAGATCTGAATACATTATAAAAATAGCCCCAAGCACCTCCATTTCACAAAGAAGCAGAATCTGTTTTTATTTAATAGATGGCTTAATACATTATTCTGATTCTTGTCTAAAATATACACAGCACCTTTGCAATATATTTTATTATGCATTACATCTTTAATTAAATGCTGCTTTGGAATGATAGGTCACAAAAACAGGCTGCTAATTGAAAAAATAGTTTGAGGTTTGAATGCTCAATATGTCTAAAAATCAGACCTTCAGCATTGTTCGGGGAAAAGGCTGAAACAACTTACAGATTGAAATTAAAGCAGACTCAGATAAGAAGCAACCATAGTTCAGCCAGGCTGGGTTATATCACTCAGAAAACAATGCTCATCTTCCACCCTTGAGATGACCTCAGTGTGGATAATTATTATTGCAGAGACCTCTTTTGCAGAAAATTAGTCAGACACTAAGCGAAAAACACAGATCTTTGTTTCAAATGCCCTTTCATGAAAAAAAAAAAAAAAATACAATGCTTAACTTGCTTTTCAATTAAAAACTCTATTTCACATATTTTTTTTCAGTATTCTGCAATAAACCTTTTCCATGAGATAAACTCATGACTGGTGTCAATGCCTGCCCATATCTGTCTTAATACCTGCAAGAATTCCAATCTCCTACTCCAGCCATCACATGACCCCAAAAAAACTCTTAATGTTTAATATCTACAGTGAACATGTATAATTTCTGCCAGTGTTCAGGAGTTATAGACTTAATGTGACATTTACACAAAATACTGTAATAAAAAAAAAGTAGTAGGGCAATCAGCAGTTTTAATCAGCAATTTTAATCAGTTCCAATTTTAAGACTTGTTCAAATATTTCATGATGGAAAATGAGACACAGCTTAAACAAGCTTTAATATCTTTTCTCCAAATCAAATATGTTTAAAAGTTTTAGACCAAGATGATGTGTATTTAGCAGAACTTTTATCTGGCATTGGATTCTGCTGCTCTTTAACTTTGCATGAATCAATTTATACAAAATCTCAAAATGCTAGAGGAAAAAACCCTCTATTTTCCTGTCTTAGTTTACATCAGAGAATATTTCTACTTAATTTAAAACTTTATTCTTCACAGGTTTTTTATCCATTATATTCTTATCATTTGCAATTTAGTAGTTGGGTATTTCAGTGTTTATAAATTCTGGTGATTTGCCCACATAAGCTCCCTGTTTTTCAGGTCTCATGTCTGGGAGATGGAAGTGTCGAGGAGAAGATACATATAGTGGATAGGAAAGCTGTTTGTAGGGAAGACTGTGCTGATGACAGGTGCTAAATTAACACCCTTGTAATAACTAGCATGCCTGACTTTTTGCTTGCACCTAGATTTGAAAAAAATATGGCTTTACTGTCTTCTTTCTTTGTTTCCTGATTTTTTGCATCAAAACCTGTTTGTGAAAGAGGGTTTGCCTACATTAATTTGTTACTCAGATTTGGGCTCCTGCTACGCAGGCCTTGAGCAACATGCCTACTGGAGAACAAAGAACTTTATGAAGGGACAGAATAGAAAGTTACTTTTCTCTTCTTGCTCATGTTTGACTTTGCAGAGGACCAGTTTGGTCTCTCACTCAAACTAGATTTGCCTCAAGGACTTCTGACCTCACCACCATTAACCTTTCAGTGTTGCCTTTATTGCAATGCTTTGATAAAGTACCTCTTACCCAATTACATTCTTTATGCTTATTGCAATATGCTTGCAAGATTTTGCTACCTTAACAGCATTCTTTTTTCATTTGCACATATAGCTTGACATCAATCACTATTTCTATTTTTAAAGCATATATATATTCAGACTACTCCTTGAGTTTATATTATTTTTCTTCATTTTATCTTTCCACTACTACAACATGGTTTAATGGTTTAGGTGACAATCAGGTAGTTGTACATATTTCATTCCCTTAAGATGTATAGTCCATAATGCTTACACTTAATTTTAAAAAATTATAATGAATTACATTAAAGAAAATCCCTTCTGGAACTATTTTTTAACTTATGAATAATTTGATCAGAAACATGAATCTATTCTTAGTGGATCTAGAATAAAGCAGAAATAACTTTCCTAGACTTTCGCAGCTTTTTAACTTATGAATTTCTATTATCATTGCTGCCCAAAGGGACTCAGACATGCTGAAAGGAATAGTGTAAGTATTTCTTTAATGATTTAAGTGCAATGAATGACACTGCTTTTTTCCTAGTCATTACTTTTGTATTATGAGTAGAATAAGATAAAAGGGTTGCTTACGTCAAAAGTGTGGGAAAAAGACCACAGTAGTCATTCTTTTTCCTTTATACTCAAATATTCCTAATTTTCAATATGTTTCATGTGACTTTAAATAAAAATGCTGAATGTTCAAAGGATTTCCTTCAGACTAGGACTATGTATATGATCTTTTTTTCAGTAAAGCAACTCTATATTAACATTTCTAAGTCAATACAGAAATTCATTATAGAAAACTGTGTGTCTTCTCCAACAAGGAAGCCTCTTTCAGAGTGCCTCTTTCCACACAAAAACTTGGCCCATTCACTGCTGAGAGACATACACAGAAGAGAGCAGTCCTTGGTGCAAAAGGTGAGCAGCTGCAGCAGTGGGGACTCATCCTACAAACCTGACACTTGCCTTCTTTTCAAAAACTGTAGTACCACTTTGTGAGTAACACATGCAGCTTGGGCCAGGATGTGATTGAGAAGAACCCTGCAGAGAAAGACTTGGATTTGGGGGTTGACAAAATGCTCAACATGAGTCTGCAACAAGCACTTGCAGTCCAGAAAGCCAACAGTATCCTGGGCTGCTTCCAAAGCAGCGTGGCCAGCAGGGAAAGGGAGGGGATTCTGCCCCTCTGCTCTGCTCTGGTGAGACCCCACCTGATGTGCTGCATACAAGCCTGGTGCTCCCAGCATCAGAAGGACAAGGAACCATTGGACCAAGTTCAGAGGAGGCCATGAGGCTAAAGAACCTCCACTGTGAAGACAGGCTGAGAAATTTGGGGCTGTTCTGCCTGCAGAAGAGAAGGTTGCATGGAGACATCACAACAAGCTTCCTGAATGTGACAGGAGCCTACAGGGATGCTGGAAAGGGACTCTTCATCAGGAACTGTAGTGATCAGACAAGTGATTTGAATTGCTTCAAACAGAAAGAGAGTAGGTTTAGATTAGATATAAAGAAGAAATTATTTTCTGTGAAGGTGGTGGGTAACTGGAACAGATTGTCCATGGAAGTTGTGGATGCTCCATTCCTGGCAGTAGTTAAAGTTGGATAGGGCCTTGAGTAACTTGGTCTAGTGAGAAGTGTCCCTGCCCTTGGCAGGGTGGGTTGATCTGGATGATCTTTCTGGTCCCTTCCAACCCAAACCGTTTCCAAAACAGGACTGTTATCCTCCAGCACTCAAGACAGGGAACCTTTCTGGGATCTGCAACTCATTGATTTTGCTACTCAGTAACAGCTGAAAAAGCTTAGAAAAACCTCTAAAACTATTAACCTATTTTGGAATTCATGAGTTGAAGTATCAGTGTCTTTTCTGGCTGAAGGCTGTTCCATGTTTCAAAAATAACACAGTGCAAACCTCAGTATTATGTATTACTTATGATCACTTCCTTCTATGTATTTCATGTTTCAAAGCCTGTCTTTTCAATTTAAATTGTGGTATTACCAGGAATTATCATTGCAATAAATAAGAAAAAATAATAAAATTAAATTGTTGTAATCTACTGATATTATTAATTGTTAAAAAAAAAACTTTTTCAGGACCTTTTAAAATATATTTCAAAGAATCTCAGCAGGACTTAGATTGGAAGGGATGCTGCAGTTTTCTGATCCAACCCTCTGCTCATGCTGAGTCACCTGGAGCCAATTTCCCAAGACCATGCCCAGGTCTCTAATCTAGCACTCTCTGTCACTCTGACTGTGGCAAAGTGATATTCAGAGAGAACCTCCTGTGTCGATGGTTGTGCCCACTACCTCTTCTTCTGACACTGACCACACCAAAAACAGCCTGACTCTGTCTTTACTCACTCTCTTCTATTCCTAAGCGACATATATACATTGACAAGACACCACTGAGCCCTTCATTTCTTCAGGGTGAACTGCCCCATCTCTCTTAGCCCTTTGTTTTAGGAGAGATACTTCAATCCCTTCAGCAGTTTAAGGCTTTTCATTGGACTCTCTCCACTACGTCCATGCCTCCTTGAGGAGCCCAAAATTGAACACAGGACTCCGCATGTGACCTCCCTGGTGATGAATAAAAGGGTAGGATCACCTTTCTCAGTCAGTGGTCAATACTGCCAGTAACATATCCCAGATTCCATTTACCTTCCTTATTCCAAGGGCACATTGCTGGCTTATATTCAACTTGGTGTCCAAGCTGCTTTCCAGCTGGCTGTCACATTTTCTAGCAAGCACTGTTTAATCATTGATTTGCCAGTGAGAGCACAGACTATCACACTGTGGTTATGAACCAAATCTTGGATGTACCACAATACTGACTAAGGGACCATATATTTGAACTTTTGCAAACATGTTGAGAATACATATAGGTTCACAATCTGCCAAAGTACATTGTAACTGAGGTATGGCCTAACTAAGAGAATAATTGATTTCATTAATAATTGCTTTTGTTGGGGAGAAATTCATTATATCTAATGTTAAAGACATAATTTGATAGAAAAAAAAAATTAAATATCTTAAAGAATTGCTTTGCATGATTGTAGGGTTTAATTGAAATTTTAAAAAATTTTACACATGCAAATGGTTGTAAAATGTACACTGGAAATAAATATCAGTAAGATTTTTTGAGTAAACTTTTTAGTCAGAAGCTCAAGGTTCAGTTCATGTCAGCTAACTTTGATCTTCTACACCTGAATTAGCTGTGCATGCCTCTCATTGCAGGAAATGGTGGGAAATAGATGCTGTTAGAACACAAAATCGTCCTCTGTGTTTAATATCTTTATTTTGGAATGAGACATTGCATTCTGAAAGTATCTGTTTCTTTCTATAGACTGTAAAATGAGCCTGCCATGACAAGTTCACATGCTTATATCCAAAGGTAGACATTGTAAATTCTGGCCCTGGTGCCTGACGTAAATTGGCCATTATGTTGAGCCTTAACTGTTATATTTCTGTTCTCCTATGTATAGTGTATCATTTTTGCTCAATTCAACACCTAAAAGTCAAAAACAGTCTGAAGAAATAGATAACCTTGGAAAAGCACACAAAATCAAAAGACTTGGATGCTTTCAAATGGAAAATATTCTTTCTGACTTATAATGCAGTGACTCAAAATTCAGGCATGCTAGTGACTCTCAATTTTCAGAGCCTTCTTGCAGAAACTTCTGATCACTGATACACAGCTACAATTGCTGAGCTTCCAAGCTATTGTTGAAGTACAGATATGAGAGTTCATTGCAATTTGAAGGGATCAGGGCAATGAGGGAGAGCTTCTCTGAAGGAAATTTGCACCACTTCAAAATCCAATTTCCAGGACATTTCAATGAAAAGACCTTCATGTAGTGGAAGAGTATGAATGCATTCATACATCTGACATCTTTCACTTCCCTCAAGCCCACTCCCCAGATACTCGGTGTCATGGCTTTGGACAAGTGGGTAACAGGCCCTATTATCTATCTCACTGATTGAATTGTTTGTGACCACATCTCTAAATTCCTGTTCTTTCAATAACTATATTTTCTGAAAGATGATAAAAATGTGGTTTTCAATCCTTTTGCTCTCTCTCCAGTAACAGTAAAAAAATACATATATAACCTATATTTGCTTAGTTTTACATTAACCATGTTTACTTATGAAAGCAGATGTCAATGTGATGTATTTGGTGAAGTATTGTAAAAAAGCCTCACTGAAGTCTATCTGATCATCCATTCCTTTCATAAGCAGAACTAACCACCTAGATTTGTTACTTTATTCCTGCAAGTGAGCAGTCTATTGTACAGGCTTTTGCTGCTAAAATGATATCACTTCAATCAGAGCCCACACAAGTCCATGGCAACTCCCTCTCTTGGAAATGTCCATTGAGCACAATAAGAAAGCACATCACTTATTACTTCCAAAAAGTTCTACCTTCTTTTTCTCTCTGACATGTCTTGTTATAGCAAGTATTAAGTGCATATGTATACAAAATTAAATGTGCTGCATTTACCCTTAAAGCAAACAGATATTTTAAAAATTTAGCATCAAGAATAATTTACAGTCTCTTCTACAGGCCTTTTTTTCCTAGTGAGCACAGACACTCTTGTATACATTAAATATACACATAGATATGGAGCAAGAGATGTTAGTTATTTTTAAGTAATAAATTTTATTTCTCTTTATAAAATAATCCCCAGTGTTTAAACACATTGTTCATGTATGGCTTTATACCACTATTTTAAAAGTATATTTTTTCATGTGCATATACAGCTTGACATCAATTACCACTTCTATTTTAAAAGAATACATATATTCAGACTACTACTTGAATTAATATTCTTTTTCTTAATTTTAATCTTTCTACTACTACAACATGGTTTAGGTGAAAATCAGGTAGTTGTACATATTTCATTACCTTAAGATGCACAGTCACAATTCCTACACTTTATTATTGAGAATTAAGTAGCTTTTTTAAAAAGATAATGAATTGTTTTAGTATAACAATAAATTTCTATGACAGTACAATTTTTCCTGTAGGAGAAAAAAAATCTGACTTTTCTCAAGCTCAACAAACAATTTTCCTTCTGCAAATCATTTATGTATGTAATATATCTGCAGTAGATGATAGGAGACACGTTTGAGTCTTACTTAAACTGTACTTCAGGATTTACATTACTAAAAAAATTTCCAAATACTTGAATATTAACTCTGACATATATTCTCAAACATTTAGGTATTTTTAAGATGACTACTAGCTTCTCTACTTTTAGCATAATGTAGAGAAATGTTGTAGTGTTACACTCCCTTATAAATGTTGAGTTTCTCTATGACTAGGACATAATGAAATATATTCATCCAAATTAACTCAGCAGTGAATACGACGTATTCTGGGGAAAACAGTGATTAGTACTTAGAGCAGGCTGAGAATCAAACTGCCCTGTACTGCACATAGACATGCTCTATATTGTTTCTTACACCTACTTTAAAATTAACCATTTCACTGGGTGAAGGTTATAGAGATCTTTCTTTTTGATACAAACACATGAAATCTTCAGATTGAAATGATATTCAAATGCTATATGGTTTTTGCTATTAATAATTTTTCATTCTCTGCATTGACTTCTCTCCTCTATCAAACAAAAGTTAATATTGTTTGTTTGAAAGAGATTTCCATGCCTATTTCCCTCCCTACTGACCATGTTTCACTCAGTACTATGAATAACCGTGTCACCTATTTTTATCTTCCACAGGATCAGACATAATTATTCTTTTTTTGAATGCATTCTGCTTCTTCTTAGGCCACCATTCAGACTTGGCAGGATCACCTATATGTACATACAATACCTTTTCACAGATATCCTAGCTTAATGTGCACTGAAAGGACTAGTAATAGCTAGCCTGCTATTCTGCTGAAGCTACACCCTTTTAACACCACAAGCATTGTCCTGTGTGGGTTTTTTTTCTGTTTCTGTAAAACTGTAGTTCCTTGTCTTATGTCAGGTTTAATTTTATTCTGTGTTTCTTACCATATTTGACATCATTGATTCCTAGACAAGGATTTTAAAGGCAATAGCAATAAAAATTAACTGATGACTTTATCAATGAGCCCACTGCCACCTACACCCTGCTTTAAAAATATAATTTGAACTGTGACTGATGCACTAGGCAGTCTTATGAGAGGAGGAAGCATAGGTTTGAAAAAAGAAGAAACAAAAGAGGAATTTTTATCTGGAAAATGAAGGACACTACCTTCAAAGAGCTACAGTGCATTCAGAAAGCCTTGGAAAGTGCAAAGAAACTGCAACATTTGAAAGGAATTTCATTCTTTCATTGTTCAAGTAGATTTTTTTTTTGTTTCCTACATAAATTTGTTCAAAAGCTGTCTTACTTTTCTTAAATTTAACAGTATTATTTTAGAGATTAGGTCCTTGTTTTTCCTGCATTCAAGTCTATCCTTAGACGAAGAATAAATATTATTTACATACTCTGAAAAGTGTGTGGAATGAAAGTAAGCAGCTCAACTTTTTGAAACAAGATGTAGCTGGCGGTAAGAACTTTTTAAGACTCAACAACAAATTGATATTGCTACTAAAAAGAAGACTGAAAAATTTTTAAAGTATCATTTCTGCCTTAGATGTGAACAGGCTGGAAGTGTGCTGATGGTAAAATACCATATGAAACAAAATATGATGAAAACTACTCTGGTCAACCTAACATCAATCCCCCTTTTAAAAAATATGGAAAACTTAATAGACTATCTATTTAAAAGAAAGTGTGATAGAATTAATAGAAGTCAGCATCAATAGAGTAATCTGTAAAAGAGTGATTCTTTTTCTTCCAAAATCTATCACAAGCATATCAAAAAGTTCACTCAAAAAATGCAGAAAGGTGTAAGCAACCATGGCTAAATGTTCTGTCACTTATATCTGACCAAAAACAGGGAAAGAAATATTATTATCTAAAAAGAGCTGCACTTAATCACCCATTTCATGAGTACTTCATTCAACAAACAGCTCAACATTTACTATAGTTATATATGTCTGCCTTCATTAGACATATTTCTCTTACATGCTTGTTTGATCCTCTTGAGTTCTTTGTTCAGTCATTTTCTTGAGAAGTTATCGCAGGTACTTTTAGTCAATGGAAAATATTATGAAGTCTTAAAGGATATCTATGACATATCTGTTACTCTTTCTGTACATTGGAGCCATTAGTGCTCACAGCATTAAAAATAGCCTGTGATCCTTGCCTAAAATGCACACATGCAGTTTTAACTTCCATTACTTCAACAATATTTGAATCAGATTTCATAGTCGACCTTTTGTACTGTGATATGAGATCACCTAGGGCTTAGCATATCTACTCCAATTTTAAAATTTTCATTCAGTTAAGGATTTCTGAGCAGGTGATGGTAGTTTCATCATCAAAAACATTTCATCATGTTGCCTTTTATTAGCTGCTCACAGACAGGAATGTTAGACAGAATTTCTTTTTGGTTTGTTCAGGGACATTTTCCTCTGAAATGTAAACAAAGGAGAACCCTAAATCCATCTAGACAGCACTAAAAAATAAGTGTGTACAGCAGTTGCAACCCCATTCCTTGCTTGTTAGATTTCCATGTATAGATTTCCTACTATGTTGCAGAGGTTAATAGGGTTGGGTTTTTTGAAGACAAAAAGTTTTTTGCAGGCCAATGAACTTGCTCATAATATACAGTAAGGGTTAATGTAGATATCATTTACACATTATCAGGTACATCAAGGATTTTGATTTGATCTCTGACATTGAAGATCAAGTATAAATGACATTTATCAGAACTGCTCAAAAATGAAATTCCCAAGCGTTATGTTTGACTTATGGGACTTAGTACTCCTTAACATCAATTCTTACACATATATCAACTTCAGTTAAAACTGGAATAAAATGCTGTTCCATTTTCAGAATAAATGTATCAGTAACAGCATGATACACCAGTCTGCATCATGAAATGAATGGAACTATCCTATTTGACTTAAAATACTGTGACACCTTAAATGGCTTTAACGCAGTTGTTTAGACTAATGCTGATAAAACACTCCATCATTTTGTTGCAAAAGAAGTGCCATGAGAACTTTCATATTAATAAATAATAAATATGAACTTCAGTTTCAGAATGGATCTGCAGATATTCATTCCAGTAAGTAAAAAGTTAGCACTGTGTTTTGGCAAAGGATAGTTTTTAAAGGACAGATTTCCACTGTTATGGTATTAACATCATCACTCGCAGCAGCCTCCCTTGCTTTTCCTCATACCTTTTGACAATTGTGAGACCTCATCTAAGGTAGTGGTAAAAATGCAAAATAGATCTTTGTATCATGGTATCTAAGTTATAAAAATAATAGAAAGCACCTCTTTATCTAAGTTATAAAAATAATAGAAAGCACCTTTTTTTTTTTTCTAATCAGAAGCATTTCAGTTGTATCCTTTAGTCTTGGTTTCCAATGCATTAGCATCAGCTTCTACTGCAGCAAATGAAAACATTCCCCAAGCTATTGGCATGACAAAAATGCCACAAATTTTCCATAAGACCAAAAAATCTTCATCCATTTAACCCATAAATGTTACATAATTTTCATCAAATTTTTTAATCTAAAAATAAAAGCTTTGAAAGAGCTTGTGAGGGCCTTTGACATTCTATTTCTTAGAGCAAGCCATTTGTGGCTGCACATTAGAAATCCATCCTGATGGGCATGGTCTACAGTCCAGTAAGGTCAAAGGAAAGAATACTATTAATTTTAGTGGGCTCTGAGAAAAACATTGACACTGGAGACAGTAGCTATTCATTAGCTTTCTCTTGTCAATAAATAGCTAAGAGGCTTTCTTCACACAGACCTGTTTGTTATTTACTTTGCAAATACGTCAGTGACTACTCTTTAAAGATAATTTACAAAACAATCATATATTAGCTTGGTAGGATAATTCCCTACAAATTATTTTTCACTTGTGAAACACAAAGTATACCAGCCAGTGCAAAATTTATTGGCTTCAGTCAAAAGGCTTTGTGTCTATCAATGGAACAACATGAATTTAGCAAAAAATAATCTTGTGCCAGTATTTTTTTCATTTTCCAAGCTCAGAACAAAATGCCACATGAAAGCATATACAATCCAGCAGGTCTTTCAATTCATAACACTGGAAGAAAATTTTTCATGGAAAAGAGAAAAATACAGATTCAGTTTCTTGAAACACAGAGGATTTGACTCTTACTAAATGTAAATTACCGTGACTTCTTGGACATCAATGGGCACTTCCTGAACAGTATAATTTATTGGAGCTATGACAGTTTACTCCAAACAATAACCTGACCTCCCATGCCTTCAATCTCATGGTGTTTTATAATGGATATAACGTGTTAGACAAACACCATCTTCGCCCTTGAAGATGATTTGATCCGAAAAGGTAGGAGAGGAGATAACATAAATTGACATAATCATCTACCTTGTTTTGGGGTTTGTTTTACTTCAGGTTTGTTTGGGCAATGGCTTTTACATTGTTAACTTTTAAATCAGTAAGAAGTAAATTTCCATTCACTTCAGTAGCTTGTGTACTTGCCCAAAATGCACCTACAATAAGAACAAAACATATAATACCACTTGATTACCAGCTCCCCAGAGTGGTATCAGACAAGAACAAATTTCCCAAATATTACATTGGCAGGTGGACAGATGGGAGCATGGGGTAGCAAGGCAGGTGCACAGCACTGCTGTGGATGGACACCTTAATTTCTGTAAGCTCTGCTGGTGTGCAGAGGCACGCCAGGCCTCAGTGACAGCCATTCTGGGTTCAATGACCATGGGACACTGTTCAACAACTTCCTACTCTGTAGTTCAGAGTTTTCGGTGGCCCAGCAGCAATTGCATTGTGGCATTAAAAGCAGTGTGTTCACAGTATTTGCTCACAACACCGAGCTAACTTCAACACCATGGCTGTCCCCAGGATTAGAGCATGCCACAATTCCTTCACCTTCAGCTGCTGAGAAACTCAGATTTCACCCATAAGGAAAACTCAAGGCTCAACAACATGTTTTCTGCTTTCTGGAAGCTCTACCTGATCTTCTACCTTTGTCAGTCAACTGTTTCTCTAAAATACTGCTTTCAAAACTTACATATATTTTCAGGAGGCAAAAAATGATGTGTGCAATTTTGCAGCTATTTCAAACTCTTAGAAAAGTGCTACTTATTTTTGTTTTGTGCCTATCTGCAACACTCTTTTAGGTCTCACTCATTTCTCTGTAGGCAGTCATTTGTCACCTCTATTGCATCATTTTGAAACTGTAGATCTCTCTCTAGGCACTAGACTGTGTTTGCTGAAAGCAATAAAGACTCCAATTACCTATATGTTTCCCTGCTGAAGGTGAACTTTTGAACTACAAAGATAGACTAAATTTTCTGCACTTTACTTTGCAGAAGCAACTGCAGGCCAATTTCATTTCTCAGACATACTGCAGCTCATTGATATCATTCCATAATAATAAAAAATATGGAGGAAATGTTCAGAAATTTTTAGCATTATTATAACACACATTCAAGTACATGGCTAAAACTTTAGATGAATAGAACATATTATGGAGTAGGTATGACTGAAACTATTTGTTCTGCTTAAATTGTTTATAGCATGTGTAAGATTTACTTTGAAAATCTCATACTTTAAAGAAAAGCAGTACCAATTTGTCTAAAATATTATTTGACTTGATTTAATATTTTTTTCTTTAATCAGGTTATCAAAACTTCAGACAAAAATCTTGTCCTTTGCTTCATTTATCTTTCCTATACATGGACTTCTAGGTGGTCCAGCTTTCAATAAAAGTAATACATATTTTCTCAAGATGAAAGTAGACTTACTTCACCTTATTTACAAGAAAAAATAAGTACTTGACAAAAATCTTGGAGTTTTACTCTCAGAGAGTACTTTAAGTATTTAGTAAGAATCATGCAGTCTGCTGGATGAGGATGAGAAAGTTGTTGCCAATAAGAAAGGTTAACTAATACTCCTTTAATTAAAATCAATCCAGAATTCAATCTTACAGTAGAGTCCAGTGAGCTATACACATGATTTCCTAGAAAAATGAATAATATTGCTTCATGTATGAGATATGTCTTAGCTGCTGTGGGACTTCCCATATCTGACACAACATAGACACAAGGAGGAGACTAAACAATTTAATGAACATGTAAAAACCTTATGCTCACTCCAAACAATGGAAAAAAAAGAAATCTTTTATTATTTCTATTCTTTGGAATGGTATTTCTGATTTTGTGAAGTTTCACTGTGTGAAGTTTCATATTCACCACTGGTTTGGTTTTCAATCGTCTAACAAAAAGGGAGATAATATAGACTAAGACAATACATAGTAGAATTAACTGGCAAGTACTTATCAGTCAGCATTATTTTTGTATTGTTGTTATCAGCAAAGATGCCTGCTGGAGGTTAACCTACACAAAAGAGCTAAGCTCCCTTTGGCTGACTGTAATTCTGTGTGTTACTAAAACCAATGGGTCTGCGTTGATTTCCATTATCTGGGGCTGGTCCACTGTCTTTCTACTACAGCTAATTAGTTATTTAATAAAGCACTGAGGTTTAATGTCTGTAGCTGCACTCATTAACTGTAGCTCGAAGTAATTTGCTAAGACCTAAGTTTTGTGGGAAAAATTAAATTATGTGCTCCTTGTGATTACAGGCTTCTAAAGTTTGCATGATAAATATCAGTAAGACCACCTTGTCTCAAATTCACTGCAAGAATTAAACTAAATAAAAGATTTTCAGCAATAAGTTTCTCATTGTTTATTTTTCCAATTAGAAACAGAAAATTAAATGCTGGACCTCAATTAACATCACTTTTGTTGCCCAGTCACTTCACAATTTATTTATAAATTAGTACTTTTTGGATCCACATGTTCTATTCATGAAATTCCAGAACCATTTCCTGAAATCTAGATGATTGATGCAAAGTCTGCAGCTGTCTACTGATGCCTTGAGACAGTAGTTTTAACCGATTATTGCTTACTGTATACTAGAAAAACATTAAAATGGTTGGCTCTTTTTTTCTTTTTTTTTTACACTATTCTTCAGGAAGGAAAAAAGTAGGTAAATTTTTCTCTCTTTTATGTTAATCTTGCTTAGTACTGTTGTAATGTACAGGCTAAAATAGAAGAAATAGATCAAAACTCAAAATGTAAAGTATTTATTCAAATGTGTAGAACTGAATAAGCCTATGACAACTGAAGAACTACAGACAGTTCACCTGAACAGGCAATCTTGTTCTGCTGTATATGCTCCATGAGTGCCATTGATAAGGATCTGTTTCCTGGCACTGACCTTTAATGCTTCTTAAAGGTACTGTTTCACAGGAAAAAAAAAGGCATGTAGCAGTATCACTGCAATCATATGTCTTTTCATGTGTTAAAGAATGGAGCTTCTGAATGAATACTGTGCTCTTATACTTTAAACAAACAGATAACTGTGTTCCAGCCCTTAGTAAAGACCATAGGGTAGCTCCCAGAGAGCTGATGTTTGGCTGGATGGCTGTTGGCATGGAGTGGGTCAGAATTTGTACTGTGGCTTCCATCAAGCACAGATTGAACTGACTAGAATTTTATAACCTTCTCCAGTATTTTAGGGCATTGACCACAGCTAAACCTTGTGTATGTCTGCATAGAGATCTGCTCTCAGCATCAAGAACTATTGTTAAAAAAAAATAAAAGAATAGTGGAAGGTATAAGCAAACATATAGTACATTAACTAACTCTGTTTTCAGGTCTTTCAGTCCCCACAGGCAATTAGTGAGCTAGGAGTTCACACATTGACTTCTTCCTCATTACCTTGCTTTTGCAGACAAGCTCTTTCTGAGCTTACCCACAAAAACACAGATCTTGTGCATTTGGATAATCTCCAAGATCAAATCATTCCAGGCCCAACAGGGGAGCAGGAGTCTCTAAAGGTAAGAATATCTCTAAAGGCAAGAATATCAAAAGAAAGACTATAAAAAGGATTGCATTCCACCACATGGTTCATCAAGATTTCCAGCAAGAAACCCAAGGGAACATCTGGGGACATGATCTTCAGCAGTGCATCTCTGTTGTAAAACGTTCATAAGGGTTTTCTATGCAGGAGGTTCAAAAAGGTCTAATTCATGTACCCCATTGTAAGGGGCAGTTTTATGATGCCAGGAAACCCCAGTCAGTACATCTGTTTGCTGTTTTACTAGGGCTTTTTCTAAGGAGAAGGATTTATCCCTTTTAAGCTTATTATGAATTTGCTGTATTTGCTGAATATTCATAGCTAAAACCTGTATGCTTCTTCTTTAAACTTCAAGAGGTTTTTCACCAGCTCTGGTTTACCTTCTGATGTGAAAACAGTGAATTTGTATCATATGTGTCCCAAAAGACATGTTCGAAGAGAAATGTTCAAGCTTGGAAAGAAGCAGGATAAGCCAGTAAAGAAGAGAATATAGGCTAAAATGAAGTGGAAGTAAGAATATAAAAGAGGTTCATTTGAGGATTAGCAAATATTCCTGTCTGTGAATGGAGAATGAATTAAAGAGACAGAGAAGTGCACTAAAAATCTAGGTCCTACCCTGAAGCAAGCATGGTGGGTTATACAAGGCACAGTGGGCAAGGGTCACTGCTCTGGCACTTGGCTGTTCGACAAGAATAAATGCACAAAAAACCTGTTTCTTTGTTCTGCCAGAATTGGGTGCACTCTCACATTATGACTTGCATATAGGGAAGCAGAAAGAGTAGGTAATCCTTTTTCTGCTTGATGTCAGCTACAGTGTGATTGAACCTTTTCCCAGAAAACTTGTTAATGTTTTGTCTTGATGCCAGTTAAGATGTTTTTTGACATATCTTCACCTCACTTGACATATCTCCACCTGACTGAAATCCATCCTTATTGAAAGCTAAGAAAGAGTAATAGCTCAAGTAAGGTCATTTTCTTCACAGAAGAAATCATCCTTGCAAAGATTAAAGAAGCATTTTTTTCATTCAAGAGAGGGGTTTTGTCAATTTCGTTGTTTCATTATCCCTCATAACACCTGCTCACAACTTAGTATTTCAGGAAATTCATATATGATAATTGTCTTTTTATTTTAGTATCAAATGAATTGTTAAACTGAAAGATGTAAGTTTAAGATTGGAGTGTTTCATTTTATAAGTAACATATCTTAGATACTTACTTCAGCCTGGTCTTGAAAATGCCATCTTAAGAATTTTCCCTAAGTGTCTGTTAAATGTGATTTTCCCCAGTGTTCTTTGTTTGTTTTCAAGTGAGCCTTTCTTTGCAAGTAATTAAAAAAAAAAAAAAACAAAACAAAAACCCAACTTCACATTTGTTCTGTTTTGAATTCAAGTATTTGTCTCTGACCTTTGCTAAAACTTGTAAAATCACAAGGAGATAAGCATGAAAGAAATCATGTGCTGTTCAAGTACTTAAAGTCTACAGAAATGCACTGAAGTAGAAAGGGGATTAAGAGAGGAAGGAGGCTGAGGCCAAGCCATACTGTGTTGGTACAAGAAGGATTAGCAAGCAGACTGAACCAGGAGAGAAATTAGCTGTGCTTATTTCAGGTTAGACAGTCATAGGACGTGCAGAGATAGACCCAGATCTCAGCAGTGGAGAGGTACCAAGAAGAGAAAACAGGTACAATGCATGAAGTACAGCTTCACTTGATGTTGGAGCTGGCATTGGAGAACAGTAAGAAAACAGAGGGGAGAACAAGAAACAGTAGTTAAACGCAGAAAAGGCATGAACTGGGGGAGGGAAGGAGGGGTGAAAAAAAAGTTTCAGAAAACTAGTGCCTTAGACAGGTTTTAGAATAGTGAAGTAAATGTGTCTGACAAGCTTAAAATGTGAGTGAACATTTTGGAATAATTTATAAGTTAATGAGCAAATATAGGTCTACTTAGTTACTATCTTTTGTGCTGATAATAAGAAGAATATTGATGTCTGTGGTCAGAGTTGTTTGCCTCTTCAGACAGAGTATTGAAATGTAGAGTTAGAAGGAATTTTCTAGGGTGAAAGGGGTAGACTAGAGCTTTGTATCACTTGTTATTATTTTCCTCTCTCTCTTTCTCTCTCTTTCTCTGTGTCTCCACAGGGGGAGCCAGGCGTCCCACCACAGGAGAGGAAAGTCAGCGTGTGTGGCACAGCCAGCTCTGGGAACCAGCGGGCTCTCCTCGACCCGCTGTCATGCGGATCCCCACGCTGCTCTACCTTTCCCTGCTCCTGCTTCTTAGCACATTGGGTCAAGCCGGAGCTCAGTTCCCTCGACAGTGCGCAACCGTCGAGTCCCTGAGGAGCGGCATGTGTTGCCCAGACTACTTCCCCGTGTTTGGGCCAGGCACTGACCGGTGTGGCGTGTCGACGGGAAGGGGCCGGTGCGTACAGGTGACGGTCGACTCGCGGCCCCACGGCCCGCAGTACATCCACGACGGGCGGGACGACCGCGAGCAGTGGCCCATCCGCTTCTTCAACCAAACCTGCCGCTGCAACGGGAACTTCTCGGGCTACAACTGCGGCTCGTGCCGACCTGGCTGGACTGGACCCACCTGTAGCCAACAGATCAGTATAGGTAAGAGCATCAGAAAAAGGACATGAAGGTTGCTCGCTGCAGTGCTTGTTTCTAAGTGTACCTAGTGTATTTCTTCCCTGTAAGACACAAAATTTCCATTGTATTTATTTAGCAAAGGTATGTTGTTAAAGGGGAGATTAAGGCAGGTGCTAGGTGAGCTGTTCAGCACGTGTATCAATTACTTATATTTACTAGCCAGTCAAAGGAAGAAAAGAAACCTGTAGTCAATGCAGGGAAGTCCATTAAAGGATAGAACATGTAAACTGGAAAAAAAAAAAGTATTATTTGGAATTATTTAAGAGTAAAACAATGTATATAGACATGTCTATGGGTTTGTGAGTGTGCCAGGGAATAATATGTACCTCAACATATTTAAAATCTTGTGACTATTTTAAATGTGACAGCAATTCTTTTCATTCAAAGTCCCTTATTACAATTCTAAACTATGTATTTGTTCCACTAAATTTTTACACGCCTTGTCACTATCAATATCTTTAAAAACATTACATCATGACCATGGACTGTTCAAATGAATCAGTTCAGGGCACGGTAAGTCTTTCTGACAGTTCTCTAGCTTCAGTTTAGTCTAGCATACCACCAAACAGATCTTTAATTTTTTTTTTAAAAATGTATGTTAAATCCTTGCAGGACTAGAAAAATGTTGAATATTACAAGTAAATTAAAAAAGACAAACAGGCTTGAGGATAGATCCTTATTCTCATCTGAAAACCATCTGAATGGACAAGAATTCAGTCTTTATTTTTAACCTCAACACTTTTAACTTTAAAGATGTTATTGAAACTTTGTAAAATCCATAATCCACCCCCAATGAACAATGGGTTCTGCTGATATGTGAAACAAGATGTCTCTAGCACAAATGTACAGTGCCTCTTGCAGAAACAGAAAACAGCACTGACATTTTCAACACATAAGGGAATATTCCACGAATGTAAGAGCATGTTCCAACAAAGGTTAACGAAGGACCACTTAACAAATCAAAATTTTAACAATTCCTTAACAATAATTTATTGATGGCTATGGAAAAGATCTTTGAATTGATTATTTTCAACCTTTGAGCTTCAAGAACTAAACTACAAAGCAGAAAGAATTACATCTGAATTGGGTCTCCTAACCCAGATTGCACTCTCTGGTGTTCTGGCCTATTCTATTCTATAATGATAATACCTCTGAGGAATAAACAAGAGACAAATATTTAACAATGTAAAATACACACACAAATTTAACAATGTAAAACTAGAGACAGGCAAACAGCAGTTTTAGCTAATTTTCTAGAATGTACAAGAGCACTTTTTACTCTTCTCTCAGTAAATCTTTTACAAAGCATTAAAATGCCAAGTAAATCACATATATTATGTATGATAACATGAGTTTAAAAAGAGTAAATTAGTTTCTTATTATGCTTTCAGTTTCCACATTGAGCTCACCTCTTTTGCCCCATCTGCTCAGATTTTAGAAATAATTACTGGATTACTGTTGGCATATCCATACTAAATTGCTGTAAACGCAGTTTGGTGTCTTCATATCTTCTCAGTCTATGACTAACTCCATTAATAGTCACTATTTTTTGTTGTGCCTCAGGCATATACTTTGAAAATGGAAATGTTAAGGTGCCTGTGTAAATCAAAATTAGTTGGCTAATTTTAGTTCTCTACTTGAAACACTACAAAAAACACCACAAACCAACCAACCAACTAACCAAACAAAAAAAAAAACAAAAACAAAAATCCAACACTTCAGTGATGAGGGCTAGCCTGTCAGTTCAGTTCTGCAAAACAGAAAAGCATGTTTCAGGATGAACAGTCCTTGGATGAAATTCATGTTTCATTAAAGCATTTCTTCAAATTTTCCAAAAGCTAAAATATCCCTCACTGAATTAATGTTTTTTAGTGAAATGTAATTCCCTTTTATTCTTCATACAGATTCATGTTGAAGATCTGTTGCTTCTTGTTGCTTCAACATAATCTATCCCTCACTTTTACAATTACAGATTTTTACAGTATTTTTTATAATGACAATAAGTAAATATTGACTAATAACTGTCAGGACTTCCATCTTCAGCTTGGTCTAAATTTAGCCTGAAATCTTCTCAGACCAGGTGAAAGAAGGACTGGGGTGATCTGAACTCTATTTCTTGCTGAAATACTGGTATTTCAACAACTCAGTTTTCTTCCTTGTTTCACCTTCTATATGTGGACAATGTTTTGGGTTTTTTTAATTATTTTGAGATATACCTCTAAAAAGGAGCAATATATGGCAATTGTTAACAATGTCAGGTAATGACATTAAAGAGATAATGTACTGTGTGAAATTCACAATAATTCAGTAGTGAATCTGCCCTTTTTCCTGCAAAGGTTCAAGAATAAATAAAATAATTCTTCATTAAATTGCCAAATAGAGAGTTATAAATTGGTTTATAATATTCATTTATTGTACAGTACTACCACAGAAAACCTCAAGTATATTGGATAAAGTTCTGAAAGATCTGTATGACAAAGAACTGTCTCTGCCTTTCCTCTGGCAGGATGAAAAGATAATCTCTAACACTACTTCTAAAAGCACTAAAATTGCAAGGATTGGGGCTTTATTATAATTTATCTCAGCTCTTCTCAAAATAAATAACATCTTCCATTTATTCTCAGTGAGATTCCCCAACAAAAAAAAAAAGGTTGAATAAATGAAGGAAAAGGGACTTACCCAGAATTATTAGGAGCACAATAAATAAGTTCTGTGAGATCAGACTTGAGTGTTTATTGGTTTGCTAACTTGCTTCTTCTGTATTATCACAGTCAGAAGGAATCTTCTGGATCTAAGTGCAGAAGAAAGGAATCGCTTTGTGAGTGCCTTACACCAGGCCAAGGTGACAGTCCATCCTGACATCGTTATTGCCACACGAAGACGTGAAGAAATTTTTGGACCAGATGGCAACACACCTCAGTTCGAGAATATCTCCATTTATAACTACTTTGTGTGGTCTCATTATTATTCTGTCAGGAAGACTTTCCTTGGTGCGGGGCAGCAGAGTTTTGGAGGAGTTGATTTCTCCCATGAGGGACCAGCTTTTGTCACATGGCATAGGTACCATCTATTGCAGCTTGAAAGAGACATGCAGGTGAAGTTCATGTTAATGTTGACTGGTATTCATGCTATGTTTTGTACAGTTAAAGAACTTCTCTCCATATTACAGAGGCAAAAAATGATAGCACCTTTTCCTACGTGTTGAAATGGTTCTGCTTCAATTTAATTTGGTATACTAAATTTCATAGAGTGCATTTAGGCTTCAGACTGTCACTTTCATAGAGGTGTTAAAAATAATATTTTAATCAGAGCAATAGAAAGTGTAAAATTTCCATTAAAATTTATTGGAAAAAAGATACATATTCTAGATATAAGATATTTTATTAGATCAACAATGTTATTTCCAGGGGTGTTTTTAATCTCAGGACCATAATTCTTGAATGACATTAATCAAAGCAGAAGAAATTCTGAAGAAAGTGATAACAGAGATTGCTTAGGGATTCAGAATCCCATTTTATGTGTGTAACTGGTTAGAGAAATCAGTGTTTTGTTTTATCCTGCTCCATAAATTATTGATTCTCTTTTTTACTTTCTCTTATGCCAACCTATTCATAGAAAGGGTATAGTATTTTATGGACAATCACCCTTCTTAAAAAAAGTGAGAATTAAGTTTTCAAGGTCAGGACTAAATAGTGTCAGAAATCACTTCAGTGTTTTCACTAGCTTTAATTGCTTTACATCAAGCTGAGGCACAAACTCCTTTCCAAGACACACATTTGTCACCAGTGGCACTTCTCTATGAGGAAGCCTTGAGAAGTTCTATTTCTCTGTAATTTAATATATGTTCTTATTTATGTTGGTTGACTAGATCATTAGTCAACGTACTTTTGCCTCAGTCACTCCAGAGCTGCTCCACTCCAACCCATACCAGAACCAAACAATTGCAATTGGAAAAGCTGGTATCCCTATTCTTTACATTTCCTTCAGTTGTTCCACAGTGCACCTAGTTATTATGCACACTAAAAACACTGGTCTTGCTGACAGGCCATTAAAAATATTTGGAAAATGGGGGTTCAGTGTTAATTTATGTTTCTTACAACTCACAGTATGGTTTCATGGAAGAGGCACTGTCTTATTAGTGAAGGAGACCATGACTCAGTTCAGCAGTCCAGCTCTCTGTTCTGTTGAACAAAGGTATCAATGTGGAAAACTACCAAAAGCTTCCACATTAATTTTCCGTAGAGTTCTTCTCCTCTATGAGGCAGGATTCTGACTTTTACTAAGATGTATTTAGCTGGTTTTTAGCATTCTTCTAGCAGTAAATATATAGCTGTCTGTGTCACACACATAGTAACACCATATTTATGTGGTTTAGAACATGCTACAGGATCCCACTTTTGGACTGCCCTACTGGAACTTTGCAACAGGACAAAATACATGTGATATCTGCTCAGATGACTTGATGGGAGCTAGAAGCAATTTTGATGTCTCTCTTATAAGCCAGAACTCAATCTTCTCTCAGTGGCGAGTGCTATGTGAAAATGTAGAAGATTATGAAACTTTGGGAACCATCTGTAACAGTAAGTATGTGATGGAAGATATCTGGAGAGAAAATTCTCTTAATAAATATAATAAATATAATAAATATAATACTTTACATTGCAGTATTTTTTCCAGACAAAAAGTCTTAAAAGTGGTCTTTGAATATTCTTGATCCATGTTTCATCAGTCTGTTGAGATAGTACATACTATCAGGAGCTTGTACCACAAGAAAATTTAAAAGATTTGCCCTCCCTTCTTATGCAGTACCTATTCATCTCCTGCAGCAAAAATCATTAAGTCTGGCAGTGTTATTTCTTAACTAAAGCTTAAGATTTCTTCTGACTACTCCACTTATCACCTTCATGCCATTCTGCTCCTAAAATGAGAACACCTAACAACTCCCCATATTAATTATGTGGACCATGATTTGAATGTGAGTAATTCCAGATTCTAATATACCCAACCAAATTACAAGAGTTAAAAAAATCCCAGTAAGTTACTTATATAATCATATAAGCATTGTAATGAAAATAGGAAGGAAAAAAAAGAACCCCTCCATATTGGGTTAGTCATTTACATAATCTTTTCCCCAGCTACTCCATCAGGACATCCTCACAAATCTTGACCTAGGTCTCATCAGGAAATCACATTTAAAATCTGCAGAAAATTTTCCTAAATCACTTAGAGAACAACAAACTTCAGTAAGAAGCTTCTAGATGACTTGTTACATCCTGGAGCAGAAAATCCAGAACACAGGACCCCACGAAGATTCTTTGCCTGACATAAGAAACTGACTGGTTCATTCAGTATGTGTGTCACTTGTGAGGGATTTTTTTTTTCTCCATGGTTCAGTCATGAGAAGTATTCATTCAGTGGCCTACTGCACTGCACCTTGTTTTCTCTCTTCTCCCCATTTCCAGGCACTGAGGGTGGTCCCATACGACGAAATCCTGCTGGAAATGTAGCACGACCTATGGTACAGCGTCTCCCAGAGCCTGAGGATGTTGCCCAGTGTCTGGAAGTTGGTGTATTTGACACTCCTCCCTTCTATTCCAATTCAACAGACAGTTTCCGTAACACAGTAGAAGGTAAACATGGCAAATAAATAGACCTGGAACAACTCCAAATAAGTCAAGGAGCAGACTTGCCATTTTTCCTGTTGGAAGTATGAGTTTGGAGACAGGTTGTTGGACAATGAGAACACATTGTTCTCAGCATTAAGTATTAGCTGAGTATTAAGTGGAAATAAGGTCTGGATAAACCACATTATAGCTATACCTTATGTCTCCTAAAATGTATAAAAGACTCAAGAGTCTGTTGCTCGTGTACTAAGTAGAAACCAATTTAGGTCCTTGAAACATAGTTAATAAATTGCCTTTGTTGAAACAGACAATGTTTGCTTTTAGATTGATGCCACTGCATCCCTGAATGCAGCAAACAAGTGCATCTAGCAGTTACTCTTGTATATGAATTAAAACAAACAAAAGAAAGTAAAATAAATTGAAAGTTTTGGTAGTACTTAGTGCAAAGGTATTGAAATAGTAATTGAGCTCTGGGTACAGGATTTGCTGCTAAACATGCCAACCCTACTCTCTGGGTCATAAAACTGTTCTTCTATAAGCTCTGTGCATTTAAAATTAAATTCTCTTTCACTGGCACTAGAACATACACACCCCAGAAAGAGAAAACAGCCAAAAGACTTGATTTGTACTGTTCAGAGATTGTCCTGACAACTTCTTCTATACCTTAATAATCCAGGGCTTTTAACAGGAAGAGGTAACAAAATGACAGTTCAGATCCCTGCCTACCAATACCTAGGTGTCTAAACATGGCTTTAGACAATCAGCTGTATCTATCCCTCTCTGGAGCAACTGGCCAAAGCTTGAACACAGGACGAGTTTTCATGCTGCTTCAGATCCTAACATCTGACATGAGGGTTGTGCAGTTTTGGGCACTAGCAAAGCTACAGTCTATCTTCTCTGAAAAAATAAACTATATCACAATATGTGAAGTTTTCTGATTTATGTTCCTAGCATGCATGGAAACAGTGTATGGAAACATAACAGGTAGCTCATTGGAATAAATGGCAAGTACACCTGCTTTAGCAACCAGTTACAAAACTCAGGCAACTATTTTAGTATGGTGAAAGATATGTAGGGCCTAAATACATACCTCTATTTTCATGCTAGGAAGTTGTTTATTTTGGCCATTTTTGCTGTAGAACCCAGCTTTACAGTCCACATTCTCATCATTCTTTAATAAAAGCTATTTTAATTGAAAAATTATGCATTCCAGGAACATTTCTCAAATGTCAGTAAGTAATTAACTACCCATTTGCTTTAAGAAAAGCAAAGAGAAAAAAAAATGTATTCATCTTGAACTGTAGCTTCCAAAAAAAATCTTCACTGGAATTTTTGTGTTCTTTGTTTGCATATTCAGGGTACAGTGATCCTTCAGGAAAATATGACCCAGCAGTTCGAAGTCTTCACAACTTGGCTCATCTATTTTTGAATGGGACAGGAGGACAAACTCATTTATCACCCAATGATCCCATTTTTGTCCTCCTGCACACATTTACAGATGCTCTTTTTGATGAGTGGCTGAGACGGCATTCTGCAGGTAAGATGTTCTCATGGGCAGACGCAGGATGGGTGGCTGTCAGTCTCTGTAATCACAAGAGCTCAAGTCCTTCTTATGGGACAGCAAGACACCCATAACTTTAGGAGAGAGGATTGGAATTTTAAAAGTTAGTATAGTTAACAAAGACAAAATACTAATGAGCACGCAATCTCCCTCACCCCATTGACATCCATTTGCAGATCACTCTCTGTGAAGGGACTTGGTCAGACAGACCAGGCACAATTCTAGAAAAGGGTATGTGGGACTACATTGTCTCCATAGAGCAAAGACAGTGTAACCCTGGAAGGATATTCCATTGTTGTGTGGACTAAATAACTATTTTCCTCTTGTCAAAGGAGAACAGATGTCCTACACATTCATTTTTTACCCCCTTTGTGACATACTACCAGCATTCAATAACCATCTCCATATACTTCTAAAGGATGGTCACTGTTCCTGCCCTTGCTTTTTTAACTCCAAAAAGAACAGAGAAGGTGAAAAACAGGGAGAAAGGAAGAACAGAATGAAGGATGTGAAAGGAATAAAGGAGAAAAAAAATAAAGAGGGAAGGAGACTGACATCAGTGAACTATGGGGAGAATTCAGTTTAACTCTTATGTCTATGCATCACGCAGCAAATGTAATCCTCTGCACAATGCTGCAACTGTATCCCTTAGGATAATCCATACTGCTCTTCCTTCTTCTACAGAAGACGACTGTTGCTGCACAACTGAGACTTCTTTGTGCAGCTTCCACAACCTGCCTCATGTAATTTTCCTACATCAGCTTTCAGAGAGCAATTGTATAACCTTGTGGTTCTTACATGATCTATCACATGGTTTGGCATCATCTTACCAAGAAGGACTTGGTTTTTTTATGTTCTGAGCTTTGTTGTTGTTGTTGCTAATGGTTTGATTTGGTTTGGGGTTTTTCTGATTTGTTTTGGTTTTTACTTCACTTGACTTCCTTCTGATTTAACACAATGTTGCCAAAATTTCCACTGGAATTTACATCAACTCTCCTCCTGATGCTCTTCATTGTTACAATAAGGCAAAATTAGAATGTAGAAAAAGTCTTTGCCACATTTCTCCTTTTCCAAGTGAGAAGGAATGTAAAGTCCAACACGGGCAGAATTTTTAAAAATGTATTGGGGGTTTCAATTCAAAAACAGAGGTAACACTAGTGGCCTTGGTTTTGGACAGTGAAGAGCCTCTGTTTTGATTCTGTCACACTAGAAAACCAATCCTTCTGGAACAATTGAAAAAGAATACTGGCGTACTCAAAACCCTGAGTGTGAAAAAAAATTAGGTAGTGTAAGTTATTTTGAACTTATTTACAGAAATGTGATTTGACTTTCAAATTTAGATATCTCAACATACCCACTGGAGAACGCCCCTATTGGACATAACCGACAGTACAACATGGTGCCTTTCTGGCCTCCAGTAACCAATAATGAAATGTTTGTTACTGCACCAGAAAACCTGGGATACAGCTATGAAGTCGAGTGGCCAGGTAAATGTTGCAGCCTAGATTCTTCCTTTCTTTTTCTTATTTTTTTTTTTTTTTTTTTGTCGTGTCTTCATCCCTTGACATTTATTCAAATTTCACCAACAGTATTTGCTGTCTTTGTAAAGCTCTTTTTCTCTTTTCCTGCCTTATTTTCTGATGTGTGTTTGGGATGCGGTATAGCTACTGGTCAGAGATTATTCCAGCATGAGGTTCTCAATTTTAGGAAAAGTTCACATTTGGATCTTAACCTTGCAGAATGTCTTTATTTCTATGTCAAATAGCTTCTGTAACTCACTAGAGAGAATGCAATCCTCACAAACCAGGTGGCAGGAAAAAGGTCCAGGACAGATTCTAGAACAGAGCAAGACAGACTAAATCTTCTCACATTTCCAAACAAAAATTATCAAACAAGATTTGAATTACTTTACTCTCCAGCTCAGTGAATAAGGACAAATGCCGAGTTTCAGTCTGAACATCTGATATTTATCCATATACTTGACATTTGCTTTTAATATCACTGCCTTTTCTTTTACTTCTTGTAGGTCGGGCTCTCCATGTCACAGAGATGATAACTATTGCAATAGTGACTGCACTGGTTCTTGTTGCAATTATCTTTGCTGCTGCTGCATGTATCGTACGTGTCAAGAAAAATAAAGATGAGTTGCATCAGCCTCTTCTTACTGACCAGTATCAGCACTACTCAGATGATTATGATGGCATACCAACACCAAGCCAGTCTGTTGTTTGAAGAGATGGCACTTTTTTGCATCTGAATGAAACTGGGGATCTTTTTGCTTTATTTCATAAATGGTGGTCATCCACCTGCTTTAAAATAAAGAGCATAAACTGTCAGGTGTCTCAATATGTTTGCTTCACGTTTCACTTCTGCTTTCATCATACCTAGGCATCAATAAGTCACCTTTGAAATGCTAATTCTATGTTGATTATAACAAAATCTCTCAAGGGTCACCTGCAAGCGTTTTCTGTACATATTTCTGAAAATATGGCAAACAGTAGTTAATTTGCCAATAGCCAATGTCATCTGATTTCATCTAACCTTTCTACCCAGAATTCATTTATGAGGTAGCTTTGTGAAAAGGTCAAGTCTCGAACAAGACAGAAGGAGAATATGAAATACAAGTAAACACCTTGGCTAGATGAGTAGAATGTCTTTCAAAATAGCCAGCATGCCAGACAGGGAGTAACAACAGAATTCTGAGAAGAGTGTACTTGAAATTCAACTTTATTCGCAAAATACAGTTATTAACTTATTGCTGCTTTTAAGTGGATCTAGAAAGACATTAATTGTCAAAGCCACTCACTTAAAACTGCTGTCCAAACATGTGTGCCTGAAAGGGCATCCAGTTGAAAGGACAGCTGGCAGCACCCTTTGCTTAGTTTTTATTTCTTCTTTTGACTCTCTCTCTCCCTTCCTCTCTCCCACTATCCCCAAGGCTGGGCATTTTCCCCAGCAATAAGAGATTTTGCTTCAGTCATCTCATGCTGGAATTTAAACCCACTCTTGTACTTTGAGAGAAGGCCTTAGGCATTAAGCTGTAGAACAGACTCTAAAAAATAGCCTTAAGCAGCAGTTGTTTAATTAATTCAACATAAGCCAACAGGAGAGCAACAAACAGACACCTGCCTTTACAGCCTGAGGTAGGGCTCGAGGAATATGGCTTCAAGCCTCACCTCCTCTCTCTCATCCTAACTGAGTACCAACAAGTCATCAAATTGTCCTCCTATGATGTGTTATTGAATTTAATTCAGCAGTCATTACCTGACAACAGAGATGTTCCTGGTTTCAAGCCATCAAATCCCACATTATGCACTCAGCTTTAACTGATTGTAACATGAAAATGTCCTTTGTCTCCCTTTCTGTCTGAGCCCATCTTCACAGAAAAGGCAAGCAACTTGGACTGAGCTCCTTCAGTCTGAGGCAGCCCTTCTAGAGACCAAGTCACTAGGTAGAAGTAAAGGTCACATGCCTTGCTAACTTAGGGGGTTGCAATGAAGACCAGGTGTGCTCAGGGCACACGCACTCAGTTGCAAGAAGATACCCTGAGAATGATGCAAACAGGAAGACAAGTACTCCTGGTTAGGTGAGTGGAAGATGAGTCAACCCATTTTACAAAGCATGAGTTCTGGAGAGCAACAAAAATGTACACACTTAACTGACACTGAGAAAGAAAAAATTCACCTATAGCACCCATGGCACAATTAACTAGAAACAGGAAATTTTTGTTGCGCTCTTGTTTTAACCTACCGGGTAGCCAATAAGTATTTCATATATTCAACCTGCAGCTTGTGCTTGTGCTCCAACTTAAATGACTTTTCCTGCCATTCTTGCATGTACCAACTAGCAACTTAACAAGTCATCCATTTTACTGATTGCAATGGATTAAAGTAGGGTGATCCAACTTACTTTGGATTGGAATCAAGAGACTAGGATTTTATTCTTAGCTGTTACTGACCTGATGAATGTTCTCTAGCTAGCATATTTTTATCTCTGTGACAAGTCTTGAGGGTTGGAGATTGAAGACAAATGTCTGCCAGTTACAGCTGCCACACATAAATGAAGGAAGCAAAGCAGGTTTTCATGACGGAGGTAAAATAAAAGCAACAGCAAACACAGGAATTAGAGAAGGACGGTAAGTGGAGAACTGTGTGTTTGACCCATTCTGGATAATAGTCTCACAAGTCCTTCTTCCTCTGGTCACTAATTGCAGTGGTTGAACTATGTCTGGATGTGGAGAAATTCCTGCCATTCATTGAAGCTGACTGATGCTTGTTCCTAAGCTAATACAATGGGGGAAAATTAAGTTGGATTTGAAATCTGAGATGGCCAGCATATGAAAAAATTAAGAAAAATAAACAACAGAAAATTGATTGTATCATAGTTAAAGCCTTTAACATTTTACATGGTAGCAAAACCAGGTAGGAAAGGTCACAAGAAGAGAGGAAGGGAAACTGTGGAAAAAACCAGATTGACTGAGAAGTCCTAGGTGTAGCAATTATGAATATAGGATGTCATTTTCCCCCATGTCTTTTCCTCACTGTTCTTCTCCTGAAGGTTTATTCATATAAGAGTTTTACATGAATAAAAGCAACTGTAAAGTATACCTGGAAATTTTATACCTGGAAATGATGAACAAATAGAGCTAAATTCATGGTGAACTGGTGACCATGCCAAAAAGAACTGTGACATGAATAGCCAAAAGTTGGCACCATTAAGGAAAAACTGAAAGAAGTCTCACATTTGGATACATGTAGAGTTCTTCAAAGACTTGTCAGGCAGGAACTCTCACACAAATTAGAACTGGGAAATTTATGTAACTCGTATATAAGTATAAGTATTGATAATGATGCTAAGGGGAACAAAACCCAGGGATTTAACTGCTGATAGATCATCTTTCCACAAATAATTATAGGCCTAATTATGTACCATATTATTATTCTTTTGACTTGTATTGCAGTGACTGTATCACAAAACTACATAAACCAACCAAACACACAAACAATTTAAGCTTCTTAGGCACCCTATAAAACTGGGGATATTAATGAGTTTTAAACTAATTCACCTTCTAGCTCTCTAAGTTTGGCTTTGGAAATTTACTTCTCTTATAGAAAACCATATTAGTAGACAGAAGCTAGTCAATTCAAATAGTGAAACGGTAATTCATGTTCTCTCCAGACAACACTAAATTAATAGAGGTTTTGAGAATATTCAAGAGAGAAAAGAAACTAAACTAATGAATTTTAGAAACAAACAGAAGGCTGCCAAAGCACCATTTGACTTTGGAAAGAAAATATTGAAAATGTTCTGTGACCACGTAAATAAAAATGCAATAAATGCAGGGTCAAGATTAGCATGATACAGATAAATTTTCCTATGTCAATGATACTTGACCTCTGTTTTCATTAAGATGAACTATGTTTCTTGTACAGAAAGAGGTAAAAGCTAATGAATGGAATGATAGACAGAAACTGCCTAATAAGACAGGAACTAAACAATACATCTACATCAATTTTCATTGGAGAGCCTAAAAATTACTTAAGAAACTGTAAGTTTGTCTATAAGGCATCTGAATAATTTTACCAGGTTACCTGGGATATTGTGTAATTGGGAGTAGAAACATTTTGTGAGGGAGGGAAAGCAAACATGTTCTCTGCAACTACAAACTTATTAATTTAGAGTCAATAACATGACAGTCTTCAAAATAAATGATGGAAATATAATTTGGATTAAGTACGACAGATTTATCAAAGATTATGCTAGTTAGCTTAATATCTTTCTCTGATAAGATAAACCAAATATTTTATTTAAGAATTATATTGATACTGAGGGCTTCATAAAATTCCATGTGCTTAAGCCTGAAAGTTAGGAATTGAAAGAGGAAGTGTATGAACTCGGAAGAACATTAGTGAGAGGTAGTGATGCTTTGCTGAAAAATGTACCAGGGCTACAGGGCCAGTTCCTGTAGCAGAATTATTAAGATTGGATCAGCCTTATTTAGTTCTTTCAAGAGAGATTTGGTGCAGAAAAATCCACTAAGTGGATGGTCTCCCCCTTAGGACAGTACTGGAAGACAGCACACAGAGGCACAATGATAACCTGCAAAATACCTTGTGAACCTGAAATCTGAAGAAAGGTTGAGAGGGAGAAAAACAGTACAGCAAAGATAGCTCCTCTCTTTCCCTAGATTCCAGTAAGAGGAATTTCTATTCCCACATCCAAACTTTTCAAGTAAGGAAAAAAAGTATTGCAAACAAGCTTGCAACAGCAAACCTTATGCCACCAAAGTGACACTCAAGTGAAAACAGCAAAGGCAGTTGGCCCTAAGATATAGCATAGTTCGTTCAATAAATATACTGTATACGCTGGAAGTTTAAAAGATCCTGTGAGTTGGCAGCCCACAATAAAGGCAGCATCTGGGGAAAACATTTCCTTACACATTGGTATTTCATACATTAAAGAAAAGATTTTTCAAAGGCACATTAAAGAAGTTAGTGGAAGCTGCTAGGTGATTAGGCTGTCCAGTTAACTTCCTCTCAATAATGGGTAGTAAAATCATAACTCTTGTAAGCATTTGCTTTGGGCACAAAGCTGAACAATTTTCTACCTCCAGAAGTCTCACCTCATCTATCTGTAGGAGGATTTAACAACCCTTAAACCCTAAAAGCTTTATATTGACAGAGAATTAGAATGACTCCCAAAATAAGATTCATTGCCAAAGTGTATTCTGGTCGCCACCTTAATATTTTTAATGAAACATCCCTACCAGCTAAATATTTGACTATCAAAAGAATAATTTGGCAAGGGAGCATGAATAAAACTGAGATGTTTATATTTAAAATGTTAATTTGAAACAAAATGTATGGATTTTAACATGATATCTCATTTAACCTCCAGTTCAGAATTAAAGTGCTGGCTTTAGCAGATGCTTTGTCCAGGTAAATCACATTCATAATATTTGCTTCTTGGTCTGCTGGGGCCCTAAGGGCCCTGAAACAGTATGAAAGGCCTTAGAACAGGGGACACACAGCTTACACACCTGAGACCAATACAGAAGTTACACGTTCCACATATAACCAATAGAAAGTATGAAGCACACACTTGGGGCCAATAGGGGAGTGACACGATTGCCTGGACGATAGAGAACATACAGAGAACTGTATAATTGGGTGTAATGTACAACAATAAACGGAGCCTGTTACATGCATCATGTTGGTGTGATTGCTCCCCCCCGCTTCCGGCCGCGGCATTGGTCCTCACTGGAGAGAATTAAATTAGCACAATTTCAACAAAAATAAACCTTGAATTGATTTCTGTGTAGATTTATAAATGTAGAGCATAGAGTGCATTGTTTTGTGTCATCCTCCCAAGCCCATCCTTAATATCCAGAGTATGCTTAGGTAAGACATTTCCAATTCCAATTATGTGCACCTCTGTTCCCTCTTCACCCCTCCACTACTGGGGGCAAAGGACATGATCTAACCAGTAATTTTACAGTATGTTAAGTTTTTGTGCATAGAAACTTACTTACAGACCTTTGGCAACCAGCCAAGAATGGATTTAGATTTTTTTATAATTCATAACAGCTCTTTGAAGAATAAGGCTAGTATCTTACTAAGTCCATGCCCCTGTTCAGTACAGGAGGGACTCATGGTTCTTGCTTGAAGCTAAAAAGTCTGCAAAGGAAGACAGACGCAATACTGTAGAATCTACCAACCTTAATTTGAGGCTGAACTGGGGATAGGATGACTGCCTAAGAGGATTTTTAAGTTGACCATTCAACCTGTCTGTTTACCAGTGGTGTTAAGTTCTCATTTTGCTTCAGTTCAGAAAGTTTCAGTGAAAACTAATGATACAGATAAAAGGCCTTATGTTGAAGAGAATTTCTCCACATAAAAACATCTCAAGGGAGAAGAGAGAAGACTGATAAAGTGTTTGATAGAAACTGAAAGTTGTGTTGTAGCTGAAATGGACTCAGGCTATTAAGCGTGAAGTTTGCAGGAAGAACAATATTTCTCTCTAGACTGCCAGAAAATATACTACCCAAAAATCCCCCAAAAGCCACAAACCAAAAAAACTCTCCAAACAATATCATTGCATTGTAAGGCCTCCAAGTGGAATTTTTATCTTCTTGTAACATATATGAATTAACATATAGGAACACTTCTCAGTATGATCAGCATAGCTACAAAGAATGAAATAAAATTAAATAGCACTGACTGATTGAAAATTACGTCAGGCATTAATCAAAAGCAAAAATACTGGTTTCAGCTGGACTTTGAGCAACAGGGATCATTTGTACTTCTTACTTTTCATTTTATGTGGGGGAAAAACATCACCCTTGCTAACAGCTACTAAGAAATTGCATTTAATATGACCATAAAGCATAAGTCTTGTTTAAAGTAAGGTGAATTACACCATGGCTCCAAGTGTACAGGCAGTGAAACCCCATCAGCCCCAGCGGGGAGCGCACAGCGCAGGGTGCGCAGCTGGGCACAAGGGAGAGCTCTGTCCAACAAGACAGGTCGTCCCCTACCGAGGCACAGAAAACCACCAAAATAAAAAGGCACTTCAAGTTCCAAACACAGTTTTCGTTTAATTTGTGCCCTTTGTCTTCCTATTCCAAGAGAAGTCTAACTTCTTTTTCGTTGGGACACTATTTAAATTGTTGCAGAGTAACTATTTTACAAACATATGCTTAACAGAATCAACTAATGCCTCAATATCTCCTGTCTGTAACTGCATTACTGGTTCACAACAGCAACTAAATGTTGTCCACTCAGGAAGGCAATTATTGTTCTTGTTGTTATTATTATAATTAATAATAAATTATTTTTTGACAGGGCAGAGATGTGATTATCAAAGTGTCTTTTTTTATCCCTTCACCTCAAGTGATAAGAAAATGGTGGCCTACCAAATACTGACATAATTTGATATCAGCAATTTATTATCTTAATTTTTTATTTTATTTTCATACTTCTACTTGCTTTTTTTCTGGCAGTCTTGGAAGACAAATCAGCAGCTGAAGCAGAGGTCCCTGAAAAAGAGCACCACTTCTTCAAGGGAATAGGAAGCATCTCCATTTGAGTAACTTTTTCAGATGTTCTGTCATCAGTCTCAGGCTTAGTATAATTATCCTTAGTGATTCTTTAAAATGCCTCTTCTAGCAGTGAAGATTTGGGGTAGAGAGAGAAGAGTACTTCATACTTATGCTTCCCACACACATAAAATGCATATTCTATTCAAAATTACCCCAAAACTGCTTCTGACTCAGAGGAAAATAGTCATAAAAAGTTAATTATGGCTCTTACCATACAGGTGTTAGTGAAATGAAAGGAAAAATAAAGTCTATTCTCTTAGCTATGGAAGATAAGGAAAAATGACAGACAATGAAGAATAATGACATCAACCAATAGTGGACATCTGGAAGGAATTCTGTGAATCTTAACACCTCAGTGTCATGTCCTGTATCATCCTCAGGGGTTGCATTTTCTATGATTCTATAATTTTACACACCATGGAGAAGGTGCCTTTAGCTGTGACATTTGCTTGAGCTTTGTAAGGCTAGAGGTGCTTCCAAGGCCTGACTGTTTGGTGAGCAGTGATTCACTTGCTTTTACTGGTTTGGTTTTTGGGTGTTTTTGCTTGTTTGGTTGGTTGGTTTTTTTACTGCTTTTACTGAAAAGACCCCTCTTGTTCTGCTTCATCTCTCAGCCTTTTTTCAAGTTCAGCTCAGCAGCACTGAAGCTAATGGGTCAGACCACAGAACAGAGAGGGTTTGCTTTTCAAATCTGTCACCAGCCTGCAGGTTGGAAAACTGCAAAAAGTTACTGGTCATGTCAGTAGCAGAGAGATGGACAGGTGAGGAGAACTCCATAAACAGAGGAGAGAGGAAGACAGTAATTACTTCTGGGGGAAAATTTCCTTCAGGCAGAAATGTATCTTTGTGCGTGGTGTCTGTTCATGATCTGTATCTTCAAAGTCCTTTGGATACTTACTGAATGCAGGCCCTCTGCATGTGGATGAATTTCACCTATTTGAGAGAAAACTCTGTCGTCTGAAAAAACATTTTCATCCAAAGTTTTGACTTGAAAATTTCCATCCAAAATAAGATATTAAATGTTTTGCTGACCAATGGAAAAAATACGGAAAACAAACAAACAAAAAAAAAAGATGAAAAAGGGGAAAAAAAGAAAAGACTATTAAGAAAACTTGAAGGATGGGAAGCCAGGAAGAGAAAGGAGAACTAAAACATAAAGGAACATTGCCTGTTTTAATCAAGTTTTTAGATTACGTTTTAAAAAAAGAGGAATAAGTATTCCCTTGTGGAAGTACTTGCCTGTATTTAAACAGCTGTAGTTTTTTCCCTCTTGCAAGGGCCTTTCTGTTTAAGTAGCCCTTGTAATATCATTCTAGCACAGCCTTCTTTCCAGGATAGCAAATAATCCTCTTTAGTGCTTCCTATCCATGTGTTTCATGCAAAAATAATGTGCTTTGCCTTCCTTTAAATTTCTCAAAAGACCCAAATCCAAACTGAAAACAGACTCTTCTTATCACTCCTTTCTGCAGGCAGTACCCTCTTCTGCAACCTCAGGAGAAGGCAGACACGCAGCACAGCACTGGATGTTCATGGCTCCTCCCCAGGCACCAGATGGAGCAGCCTGCACAGATATTTTGTCCAAGGATGCTTTCAGGGACACAGCCTGGGACTCTCCCAGCCCTCTGCATCCTGTTGTACAGCCTACCATTAAAAAGCAGATCAACTTCAGCCCCTGTGCTCAGGCACTTCCAGGCACAGTTTCTGGTTTCTTAATCAGCTTGTGTTGCTTTTCCAGACAGAGAAGAAAATGGAGCCCAGTAATTCTCAATATTGTTGATGTTCCAGATATGCAGAGTCTGGAAGAGAAGAGGGAAATTGTTATCATCTACAACCAGATGTTGGTGACATTGGAATTTCATTTGTAACTACCTGTGGGATGCACTGGTGATAGTCCCTGAGAGATGAGCACATGATAAGTGGTATGGGTAGATATGGCTGCTCCAGCACCGGGGGGAGTGAGACCAAGATACCAGTGTGGGATCCTGACTGCAGCTTAGCTTCCTTCATAGGAACAAGGGTCTGGACATCTGTGACACTGTAAAACCAGTCAATGAGGTTTCACATTTGCTTCTGGATTTGCACTTAATTCAATGAGAAAGGTCTGTACACCAAAGACTGTATTTTAGAAACAAAACAGAATGTCAGAGTAGCACTTAGGGGCCTCAAAAGCCTGATGCTTTCTTGACTATTTGACATCACCAAGAATTGAGTGAAAGATACTTCCCTAAAGATTTAGTTTTTAAAAGTTGCCTTACCATTTTATAAGGAATATGCCATTAGTATCTAAGACTCTAGTGTCCTTATGTCTAAACAGCACATAGAGTCAGCCTGTGTAACCTTCACATTTCTCTGCCCCAGGCTATTTGTTGGCATCAACCATGTGCCTGGACCACTTTTCAGGAAGCACAGAGGGCAACTTGCATAAAAAGGGGAAAAAATAATTTGAACTCCTAGCAGGCTGGAATTTGAGCTGACACATTCTTCACCTATGGCAAAGCATGGTGTCCTTCCATCTAAAATTAGCACCCTCAGACACCATTTTCCTAGATACAGGTAATCAGAGAAACAAACATACGATGAAGAATATCAAATATGGGAAAGGATGGTGTCAGGAGATCCTTCAATAACTGCATTTAGGGCTATCTCAAAGACAACAAAAGTAGGCTTGAAATATCTCCCTTGATTTAAGACACTGAGCCACCTGGAAAAAATTTTGTCTGTTGTGGTATCATCTGGCTGCAATCTATCTGAGTTTGAATTGAAACCTGATCATTAGGCTTAGTCACCTCCTGAGGCTGCAATTTCCCACTTCTCCTGAGGCAGGCAAAGTTTAGTTAGGATCAGGAAACATCAGGATAGGTGATTCAGGCTACAGTCTCTGCTAGGTAATTCCTATCATCAGAGGCTTTTAATATTTTTACTTGCTTAACTAAAGCAAGCTATTGTTGCAGTGCACATGGCAGGGGCCACTTCAACTGAACAATCAGAGGACCGCCGGACAGGCCTCCAGGACACAGAGGTTTAACTGCAACCCTGCAGGTACAGCGAATTCCCATGAGCCCAGTGGGAATTAATTTGCATATTTCAAAGCTACTGGTTTAGAAGTTCTCCACCCAGTTTTATATAAGTTATATTTAGGCATTTTCCCTAATTGCTTATGCATTAGTTCTAGAAAGTTAGCTTTTCTTCAATGCCCCATTGGTTGGTTCATATAACTCCCCCACTAAATTATCCCCATTGGGTATTCCCCTGCTGTCTCCTCCTCCCCAGTTCATCCCCATTGGTTGTTTCCCTTTGTTCCTCTCCCATATAAAGTACTGTGTTCTCCCTTATTGCCTGTCTTTGTCCCTGGACCCTCCGCCTTTAATAAATCAGCTGGAACCGATACTAAGATCCCTCTCTTCATCCTTTGCCTCCACCAATGCCTTGCCAACACCTTTGTTTGGGGCTCACTCCTTGCAAAGGAGCCAGCCTTCATGTGTTGCAGCAGAAGCCAAGGACATCTGCAGTTGGAGGCTGTGCAGCCTTGGGCAGCCTCACTGGCGTCAAGCTATGGACTAACAGTTTCAATACAGTAGAAGGGGATCAGTGGGAGTTAGAAAATTGGGCTTTTTTAACTTTCTCTGTTTCTGGGAATCTTGAGTTCTTTTACTCAGAGTTTGAATTAAGATGAAGGACATGGAGAATTCTTGTTCAGACTTAGTTGTTTATTGTATCTTATCAGTAATACAGCTGCACAGAGTGCCTCCAAGTTAGAAAGGTGGAGAAATGACCAAAGCTTCTTAAAGTCTAAATTAACCAATTATGGAATGCTAAGTATTATGTTTTTACTCACAATCCAATTACTAAATTTTCAAGGCCCACAGTGCGGGATTTCTGAACCAATACCAGAACACTCAGATTTATGAAGAAGAAAGAAGATGAAGAAGACATGAATCCACACCCGAAATCCTCCGTATTGTAACCTATTATTACCTGTGTCCCCTGAACCTAATTTTCTACATTTCTACACATTCCACCCAGTGATACAAGTTTTAATTACACAGCAACAACCTCAGTGTTATCACACAATTTAGGGAGCTTTTCCCAGGGTTTCAGATCAAATGCAGCATATTTCTGAGGATCACAGCTTGTCAGCACTGAGAAACTGAAATTCTCAAAATCAAGGGTTTCAACAGGACTTTGTGTTGTAGTGAGGGGAATCCTTACAACATGAATAAGACAGCAATGAACTTGGAAGGAAAGATGAAGCAATATTTCTTTAGATGTTCAGGGATGATTTATTCCTCCAGCCCATGGCTGGAGTTCTCAGGCAGCCTCCCATCATGGGACCTTCCCTTTTCCAGGCCCTGGGTACCCAAACCATCCAATCAGGAACAGGCATGGGGCACACATCACATGGGAGCAGGGACAGGGACAGACCCGAACCCTGCAGGGTCCCTCCCCCCAGGACTTCAGGGGAAGGCACCTCCACAGCTTTGTAGGGGCTGCCATGGAATTTAATGCTCACAGTGCCTTCTGTTAACTACATAATTTTAAGTCTACGCCATGTAAGCACCACCAGCTAAGGGAAAGCAGTACACATGATATCACAGTGCCTGTGCGTGTTATTGTAGATTACTACTGATGGTCTAAGTCTAGCTGGATCTAAATCTAGCTATATCTTCTCAGAGGTATGGGAGTGGACACTGGTAGGGGACTCCAGGAAATAAGGACTGAGCTGTACTAGAGACTTAAGACAGTCTTCTAATAAACTATTATAACTAGTTTAGAAGTCTTCATCCATGTTTTACCTCATTTTATAGAAACTCAATGGGTTAATTTAATTATAGCTTTGGGATTAATACTTTTTCTGACAAGCAGCAAGAATTACTTTTTTGAAGAGAGAAATTTTCAAGACTTCATGTGTGCTTTGTAGAGAGGTATGTGCTAGGATATAGATTATGTGAGGAACTGACTGTCCAAAGAAAAAATATTAAATCAATATGAAAATAAATAAATCAAATTATAAAACCCATAGTTTACTAGGAGTTTAGGTTTCAAACCATCAAGGTTTGATCTGCTGTTTTGGCAGTCAGAATCTTGTTTAGCAGCTGAAAACATCCCACATGCTAAATTTACATTTTGTGTGTCTTGGGCTTCAGAGTAAACAACAGTGCTATAACTATGTACTAAATCACAAATAGAATGACTGAGAGTGGTTTAGACCACTGGAACTAGGGATCAGTCAAGGACCAAGGTTCAGATGAACATGCCTGACTGGGTTTATGGGATTTCTGGAACAGATCCACAGATTATCCTGGTTGAACTTGCTGGTTGGATGGAGCACAGAGCCACTGGGAGGGATTCAGCTGAAGAGGTTGGGGGTGTGCTGCATGCTTACTTGTACTTGGAATAGATCTCCACTTCCTGCAAAACCAAAGAGCATCACTGATAGAAAATGCAAAAGCTTGACCTTAATGGACACTGGTGATGGCCATTCTTTTGTTTATACTTAATAAGGGAAAACTGAAACTATTCAGAAGAAAATTGTATGTCACCAAGTTGGGAATAGGCTAGAGTTTTGGTGTGCTTTACCAATCCAGGCAGGAAATAAACCAGCCTAGGAATTCTAGGGTTTTATACCCCTTGTTTCCTACCCATAAGTTTTAGTGAAGCTATTGTTAAAAGCTCACAACAGAGAGACTATTGGTGTCAGTGTGTTTATTCCATGTTAAATATTTTCCCAGTAGAACTGGGAGAGATGGCCAGCAATTCAAGACACTTAAAATAATGAGCTATTTCCTCTCCTTGTAACACTTAAAACAATTGTCTTAGGGAGGGTGAAGAGCCATTCCTGGCAATAATTTAATGTGTTCTCTTCATATTATTTCTTTCAGCAATATCAAGGTTGTCTGTATTAAATGACTCTTCTACAGCTGACAGCTTTGATAACACTGTTCGCTTCCCATAATAAATAAGATCAGCCTTCAGTGCCACTTTCACAGACATTTATCTTCTGACAGTACAGGTTTTTTAATCAGTGCAAGGCCAAACACAGACCTTACTGTGTTTGTGACAGGTCCTGAGCCTGACTGTGTAGCTGCTATTGTAGTGAATAAACAGCTGCCCCCATTACCTAATAAAAAAAGACTAGCTGACATCAGGTGGTGTGCAAATGAAAAAGAGGGGAGAGGTCGCATGAGCAATTCCTTTAAGAAGTCAAAAGTGAATCTTTCAACAGCAAGATAAAAAGTAGGACAGCAATCATGCCCTGCTTTGCATGCGCTTCCTGACCTTCCATGCTTTTCCACTGTCTGCCTGGGGACAACGAGGAGCTCTGTGCTTCGAATAATGAGTGAGGTACCTTGCTAGGAGAACCCAGAAGATTCATGCCAGGTCTGATTTGAGTCACTGTCATTTCCCTTGGAGACACTATTTGCAAAACTCAGAACTGGTTGAAGAGCTGTTACTAAGCTACAAACAAGAGGACTGCTGTTCAGAAAACAGAACTCTTCTGCTATTGTCTTGAAGAAACAGATTTTTGAACAAGGTTTGTCTTAGCAGCAAACCAATACACCATTCATAGCAGTTAATACACTGTATGAAATCTGTAAATCCAAGCAATTATTTTAGCTTACACACAGAAAGAAATCTACTTCAAGGCCAGGTTGGATGGGGCTTTGAGCAACCTGTTCCAGTGGAAAGCATCCCTGCCTATGCAAGGGGATCAGAACTAGAGGTTCTTTCCAGTCACTTTCAATCCTAACCATTCTAGGAGTCTATGAATTCATGAAGTAAACAAAAAGACTGGAATCCAGAGGAACTGACAAATAAAAGAATACAATATCTTGTCTCAAAAATTAACCAGCTTCATTCACTTACAATTTTAACGTAAAAATTAAGGTCCACTGTACTTGAATTAAAAGTAACTTTTATTCAATAGAAATTTTTTGAGAATAGAAAGTAAGTACACCCTTAGAAGCTGTACAGATTGACTGGTGGTGTCAAAAGCCTTTTGATCCCATCAAGTCTTCCTTCCACCACCTATCCCTCAACTCTCCCACAGTGGATGGACACAGGAACACTTTAGTTGGAAACTGGACCTATAAATCAGTTTCTTGCTGATGTACAAGAAAATAGGAATTCTTAGCAAAGTTACACACAGAACAGAACAGATTCTCAAACTTTTCAGCTATTATCTGTGAGCCATGACCTCTCAAGAGCAATCAAATGTTGTGAGGATAGAAGATCAACAAGTCTAGAGATCTGTTGAGTTGCATTGTGTGGAGGCTCTCCTCCAGAGGAAGGGTTAAGTGGCAGAAGGAAGCAGCGTGCAGATGATCAGCAGTTTCCTGGGGTAGTGGGGAGAGGCAAGGGGACAGTACCTAAACTATGGAGTGCACAAGTTTTTACGTGGAACTTTGTGTGATGGGAAGCAACCCTAAAAGAATTTAAACAGGCTTAATGGGTGTCTGTGTCAAGCTAAATTACTGTGCCTTCACTGTGCTAGCAGTTTCAGTGTGTGGGCCTAAATAGTTCATTCATATACAAAGAACTGGAAAGCACCCTCTCTAAAGACTGAACCAATGGATCCTGGGAATAATACGCCTTAGCTCATGCTGAAACTGTTGAGTTCTGGTGATATAATTCTGCCCTTTGTGATTGTGATACTTTTTCTCTGAGTTATTTTTGCCTTGAATATGTGACCAGCTTCTACTGTTAGGAATATAGCTAACCTGATTTTTTTATATTGAAGCCTAGAAAGAAGGAGAATGCTGATGATAAAAACATAATTAGGAACAATCCTATCTTCCACTCCTTAATGTGACAGATGTGTAGAATACCTTATGCGTATGCTGCTGGAACAACAAAAATAGGAATGAGCAGTTTGTTCCCTCACATTTGCTGAAAATGAAAATAGGCACCTTAACATTATTCAGTTTCATGTGATAGAAATCTAATTTCAGGATCCTGAATGTCTTCACAGCTCCAGAGATTAGTAATGCATTACAACTGGCTTACAAAACCAGAAAGTTTAAAGTGGCCATCGAAGTTGAATAAAAAGAAATTTGAATGGCTTTGCAAGTCATTTGTTGTTTATGAATCAATCTAATAAAAAGAATCTTACACTTCCCTTAGTTTATTGGTTAGAATGGCACGATTGTATATGCTATTACTCTGCCCCTCCTTCACATTAATCTGTCACTTCATAGGCTGTCCTCTTCTGTTATTTAATTTTATTTAATTGCTGCTATTTTACAAACCAACAGACTTAATTTCATTTTAATATCATATGAAAAGATGCTTCCACTGTAAATGCTCAAGGGGAAGGCAGGGTGTGGTATCTACAGCTTACTCAGTAAACTGGACATAACTGGCCTCTGCTTGAACCTAATGCTATTGAGATGCTTTGGCATTTCTCACACTTGTAGAATGGCTATGTTCCCAGGAATAGTAACTGAGCATGTGAGTCCTTGTTAGTAATTCTCCAAGCCCTGAATAGAGTCTCATTTTCTGCAGTCCAATTCTATGCCTAGCAGCAGTGATAGCCCTTTCTTAAAATACAGCCTTCCTTCACCTTAGTCCATCTTGGACAAATATCTGAAAATTAATATGTAAGCATACAAACTTACATAGGGTAAAAATGGCTAATTCTTAAGAAAACCAATTGTTTAAACTTCTCAGCAACCTACTACATCCCAGAGGTCTAACCTCAGCCATTTAATCTTAGTTCTTTCCAGTGCTAAACCACAAATCCTGAAGCCACAAAGTTGTTTTTATTTCTGTAAATCTATTAGAAACTCTAAACTGTGAAACAAGGAGAGCACCAGATGTCTGTCCATTTCCATTAGCAAGACTGAAACCTGGAATAATACTGGCATCACTAAAGGAGGAGGCTAGATACAAGGAGTGTCTGCGGGGCACAGGGGAATCAGTCATGGCACTGATATAATTTTGGCCTATTGAGCACAGTTCATCTGCAGCAATCTTGGGCAAGTGTATGCAGCCTGACGTGTAGCAAAATAGTATATTTTCATAGCAGCTACTGAGATAAGGGAAGTTTTAAGAGTTTGGGGTTTTTTCTCTCTTCTTTTAACAGAGGTGTAGAAGAAATATGGAAACTCTGAAAAACACTTTTTTACCATGAGGTGAAAATGGGGGAGATACCAAAAAACCACAAATAACAAACTACAAATCTTTTTTTTTTTTTTTTTTAATAAAGTGTTGCTTCGCTTCTAGCATCCTTTGGCTTTCCAAGTAAAATATGTTTAATGTACCCAAAAAGCTCACAGATATGGCTGCTGTTGAAAATACTACTTTACCTATGCTCAACTGTGTTTCTCCACCCTAAACTCCTAAAGCTCTCAATGTTTTCTATTCCCTCATGCAATGTGCTCCTTCAATGATCAGTGGGTCTTTGTTACATCCCCTTATAACCAAGTGCAGTCAAAAGGTACATGCACCTATTAATTCTGTCACTAACTGCTAGGACAGACCCTGATGTTTGCTTTTGACAAATCCAAATGTGAAATCAGGTGCCAGAACCAAGAGCAGAAAACTACTCTTTTCTTCATTTTTACTGAGCCCTCCAAGCAAAACAAAACAAAACAACAGCAGACAATAAGAAAGCATCACTCCAGTCACCCCTGCCTCCCCTCAAAAAACCCAAACAAAGGAAAACACAAAACCCCAGAAGTCAGGTGTAGATGAAGGAGACTGGAAAAGACGGAGTGGAAGGGAAACAGGCAGACAGAAGAGGAGTGGAAAAAGTGTTATCAGATGAAAAGTGAAGGAGATTCTGAAGAACTCAGCTGGTGGAGAGTGAGCTAGAAAGGCTCTAGCTTCAAGAAAAGAGAGATGGAAAATTAATGTCTTCTTTGTCTTACATGATGGCTCTTAATGGCTTGGAGCAATGATGGGGAATTTAACAGCTGACTGAACTGTAAGTGAAAGAGGTGAAAAGAAGAAGAAATTAATTTTTACTTTTTTTTGGCAGCCTATTCAGTGGAACCTAATCAGTGGAAGGTATCCCTTTCCATGACAGGAAGAGTGAACTAGGTATTTTTAAGGTCTTTTCCAAACCAAACCATTCTATGAGTCTGACATTACTGGACTTTGACTGGCACAGAATGGAAATTAGGCATTCATTAGTAAGCTCAGGACTAAGAGAGTAAGAAAAGTAAGACTGAAATAACAAAGGTTAAAAGAGGGTAGGAACTGAAAGACATAGGTGAGAGAAATTATGTTGATTCAGGAAGCAGTGAACGTGAGAAAGATGTGGTTGAAACTAAAACCTGTGGTCACACAATTAAATGTAATACTGAAAATACAGAGCAAGACAGTTTGTGCTTCAAAGAGTTGCATTACTTCTTGCAACACTGTCCAAACTTCTGAGTGATTAATTTCTGGATCTACTATTGGAGTGGATGCACACTGTTAGCAGGAAAAGGTAATTTTGCTAACAAGGAAAGAGGTAACAGGCCTAAATCTTAACTGAGTACTCCTGCTGCCTTGTGTCTGCCCTTTAATTGCAGTTGTTATAGCAGGAAATGCACATTTTCTCCAAAGACTTGAAACCAAGGTTTAAAGCCACTGGTTATAAGCCATGCAGTTACGAATGTTTTCATCATACACTACAAGGGTGTAGCATTTTGTCATGTATGTTAGTCTTGGAAATAGTAAGAAAAATTTGAAGGTTTCATTTGCAAAAGTATGTTTATCCCATGACTTACCTTCCCAAGTCTTTTTACAGAGAAATACTGCTTACATTCATAGTAGGAAGAAATTAATTGCACTAACCATGGTAATTTAGATAATTATTAATTTAAAAAGAAAAGTTCAATCAAAGGAACTGTTTTTCACAGTACAAAGTTGTAGAATCATGGAATTGTTTAGGAAAAGACCTTCAGGATCATCAAGTCCAACATCTCAGAGCAGGGACAAAAAGATGCTCAATGGTTGAGCAAGGAACCTGTTCAACCAAAATCATAAAATCATTGTAGAATAGCTTCTTTGCCCCACCAGTGCTATCCACGTGGGGTGCACTGATGTTGGCAGAGACCCTACTGAGAAATCAAGATAGAGCTGTACAACTGATCATCATCCTCAGGCTGTACTAGGTAAAGCTGAAGATACAACAGGCACAGATGGACTTTGGAAAATGACCAGGAAGTTTAAAGCACTCAACAGAACACATTAAAAACATTGACTCTCTGGAAAAATCAGTTCTTGGCACTCACAAAGTTTCATCACATTCCTGAGCCAATACGAATTGCTACAGCATTTTTCACCCAACCATGACCCATTCACTAAACTGAGCCAGGATGTAGCACAGGACTGCTCATGGCCAAGACTCAACTGAGTAAGGCTGCATTTGAGTATATAATGTTGCTGACACTCTGAAAAGAAAAGGAAATGTAAAAAGACATATAAGGTTTAAGTTTAGCATGTTCCTATGTGCTCAGGACAAGTTCTCCAAAATAATTTCTGTTTTGTGAATGGAACAGTATATGTTTTCCGAGACCACCCTCCTGCAGTGACAGGCAATTCACTTGTTCCTTTTCTTTACAAGTTGCTAAGGAAATTTTTGAGAAACACGCTTATTTTACTGATTGAGTTTATCTTGCCAGAAGGACTTTAAGTTGTACTGATAAAAACTAAACAAAAACTGTTGCTGCACCGAAGAATATTTTTGGTACTTGGGGGGCATATTTTTAATGCTTTCATGAGGATACATGAGGCTTATGTGAAGAAAGACCCTGGTGTTATGGGTCACAAAGGTGGTTGTTCTTCCAGTAGCAAGGAAAATCCTTCCCTGTGAACAGATGTAAACAAATTATATGTTGGAAGCAAAGTATCAGAAACTGAAGTAGTGATAACCTCTGATAATAAAATATTTTATAATTCTACATCCAGATAAGCAAAAATAAGGTTTGAAAAGTTTCTAACGGAGAGATCAAGCTGAATTCCCTCTACAGATAGGAACATGATACATAAAGGCCTGAAGCGATTTGTCTAAGAGCCTCAGAATACCTGGAAAGAGAACTAAGGTCTTCCAAACACTAGTTCAGTATTGACTGTGTTATGATGATGCATCCTGCTTTTTCCCCTGAGGTTTCTTCCCCTCTTCAGGACAAAAAATCATCCTTACATAACATTTCTACGTCAATATATCACAGACTAAAAATCGTCCCCACATATTTTCTCTAACTAATGTGTAAAATATCTTTCACTTGATCTTTCCACTAAGGATGCTATTCTCTCACTCAGGCTGAGACTTCTAACAGAATAAAACTACCACTGCTTGTGTGTAGTGCAACTCCTATCAGCAGTAAATGTGAAAATGGCTCCAGCACAGTAGTGACATCTGAAAGTGATATCACAATAAAACCCACCCCCATATTCAAGCTTTATGTTATGATGTATCTGTGATATATGAAGGGCAGACAGTCAAAAGATTTAGAAATATGACTAGGCAACTCTTACGTTGCCTAATGTGTTATAACTGCAAAGGATGAACATGATTCACAGGGTGTTGTTATTCTTCTCCTCCTTATGTGTCAGACCTGATTCCAGAATTTAATTGGGGTGGTTTTTTTTAATGTAAATGTGATGTAGCTCAATGCCTGGGCCTGATGTGAAGGTTTTGGTCCAAAAACGCTGGATGGTTGAAAACTTTTTTGTCCCAAGAAAAAAAACCTTTTAAATTTAGATTGTTGCATTGACTAGCATCCTCTTATTCACTTTATCTATGAAACTGACAGGCATTATTAATTTCACAGCAGATAAAGGACTCTATTCTTTTTGTGCATTGGGAGCACAGCTCAACAAAACTGTTTTGAGTGGCTCGAAATCCTTGGGAGATCTGTGGCTTGCTTCTTAGGTTTCCTTTACCAACTGGTCTGTATAAACTACTCTCAGTAGATTTCAAACTATTGTGCAGTGATGAATCTTTCTGCAGGAAAATATGATGAAGTTCACAACTGGGAAAAAAAGATTAAACCACTGGATTTGGAAGTTGTTGAAGTGGGTGCATGCTCTTGGGTGTTGCGCAGAATTCTACACACAGTCTCCAGTGTTGCTTATAGCCTTATAAAAATCAATACCAGATAAATGCCTACTACAGCCTTTAAGGTCCTTATACTAAGCTTGACCCATAGGTGCATATTGTTCCATGTATTTTTAAAGTCTGGATTGCATAAATGGTATTTACAATCTCTTCTCAGTAATGGCTAAAGAAATCATGTATGTACATGGGTAAAGCAACAGGAAAAGAATAATAATGCTTTAGATACACTTCTGTGTTCTCTGTTTGTAATGATTAATGCCTCTGGAGTCAGCACATAAGCACCAGTTGCTCTGAACACATTGAAAAAGTGAACATGTCTTCAGTTCTGATTCATCTGGGTTCTTGTACAAACCTGTGAAACAGCAAGTGCAGCAGTCTCATCTTCTCCCTTTAAACAAGGCCAAGAAATTAATAATTGGTGTTTCTGAATATTGTTCCTGCATTCCTTTTTCTGCTCTCTTCTCCCACATCATGGAGAGGAGTTCCAGAATAGCTTTAACAGCCTTTAGTTGTCATTAAGATAGTGTGTCAAAACTGATGGAAGTAAAGTGGCCTGCTTCTTTCTCAGCACCATGTTCATGTTCCACTGCTGACCATATTTTGGACACAGGACAAGGCATGGCAGTGGTATTCCTCCTGAGGCTGCTGGGGAGGCAACAGTCTGTCAGTCAGTGCAAGATACCTTTGATGGCTCTTTCAGACTTTCACAGTTCTTTTTCTTACAGCTGCATGCAGTCTTAAATTTGGGGAAAGCCTGCTTTGGGGTGAATTCCCTACACACTGCTCCAGCTGCAGGTTCTGACTTTGGTTGTTATGACCCCAACTTCTCCAATTCTATAACTACACACCAGGCTTCATTTTGTTAGTGGATTTGAGGAATAGTTGATGTTGGTTATTAATACCTCCTGTTAGTCTACCTGACCGCACTCACTTGCAGTGCTTCTTTAGTTCTAGAGTATCTTCCTTCCTCCTGAGGGAACTACTTAAGAAGCTCAGTTTTACTCTCCCCAAGTAGGAGTCATGCAATGTGACGCCAAAGCACGACCAGATGAACATCCCTCTCAAAACACCTCACCCTCCTCTGGGTGTTGGTTTGAATAAACAAATAATGATTGCTTCCTGGAAGCGTCTGACAAAGAATATTGGCACTGTGAGGTAACTGGTTGAAAGCAGGAAAGGCAGGACTCCTGTCTACCACACCCTATGTTGTCATGAACCTGGAACTCTCTTAATGCTCATGCAGCCTTTGAAGACAAGTTGAAGGTCCCATTTCTGTAGCCTAAAGTCCATGGGAAGGTTATTATGAGATATAAATAATCACAAAGTGAGAAGTGACTCTCAAAAAACTGTCCTCCAGTAAATTAATTTTTTTTTAACCCTTAAATATTCCCAGTGTGATATGAAATAACTCCTGGTTAAATATCAAACTTATTGCTGTACTACTGGAATCTGCCTGACATTGTGAACAGATTAAGGAAGTAGATAATTTCTACAGGCCTAAGGTACCTGCTGTCTGCCTTTCAACATATTCTACCAGCATTATTTTTATAAAGGGGAGCTAGAAATGACAATATCTGAGCATTCAGCTCAGTATGGTGAAGCATTTTATGTTAGCCAAAAGTTGAGGTCTGTGTGATTGCCCAGTCAGTCAACTGAAAACCTTGTGTAGTCTCTGGATTGAGCTAATATTTCAAACATCATGGAGTCAAATTCATCTTGGATGACGTCTAGCTGAGAGAGGGCCTGACTACAGGAGCCTACCTTTGTATCTGGGTTCAGGAAAATTGCAACATTTCAGAATGCTATTACAACTTTTTTGGTCCTCTAAGACATCCTAAGGACTGTATTTAATACACATTTTAAAGAAATGTATTATAAAGAGATACATTATTGTTAAAATCAATTACATAAATAATATGAGCTGCTCTGCCTCATTCCTTAAATATAACATAGCTGTAAATAAATTTGCATTTGTTTTGTTGTTTCTTTCCATTTTGAAGTCTAGCACTCCTCAATAAGCATCATCTTTTATGGAAAGCAAAAAAAAAAAAAGAAGAATAAACTTAAAACAAGTCTCTAAGCCTCTTCCTTCTCAAGCTGCCCAGAATTGTCCTGTTTCATGACTTGTCCTCTAATTTCCCATGTGATTAGCTTCAGCAATCATTCAAGAGCTAAAGCTGCGAAGAACTAGCATTAAAATAAAGATCTCACCTTACGGGCTTGAATGTAGTTGCCTAATTAAACAGCATGTGTGAAGTTCATAAAATCAAGTTAACAGTGTGATCTTTGGAAATACAGGTGTGTTGCATGATGGCACTATAGGGTATTTTCACTTTCTGTGAAATACAGACAGTATTGTGTTCCAGACTTCATATGCTTAAGGCATCAAAAAAACCCAAAACGGTGGAATTATTTCAGTTTACTTTCAAAATGTTTAACATAACATCCACTCTCCAATTTCTTACGTAAAAACATGATTTGACCTAAAGCAAGTCTAAGGCTGTGCTCAGCAGAGTAACAGGAAGAAACTTTTATTCCTCTGCTCTTACAAATTGTGGGAAACGCAGATGAGGTTGCGTGGTAATAGAGAGCCTATCCAACAAGAGGCTGAACAGTTTTGTCTCTGTTCTATACACACAAGCATTCACACTTTTTTGGACTATTGGCTACAGAAAGAATTAAATGGTTGGTAGGCATATTAAAGTTAGTGAATATGTCTATCTGGACTTGAAAAAGAAACAAACAAACTAGCTGGCAAACACTGACCTAAATGACCTTATTTAGAGATTCAAAGTAAGAGATTCAAAAAGCTCTGAATCTCACAGAAACAGTGGACATATCAGGACTGAAGAATATAGAGTACAGAGATACTATTCATCACTATAAGGAGTAAATTTGTATGGCCAAAGCTCCGCTGAAGTCCAAACTAAGCAGCACTTTGAAGGACAAAAAGACCTTCTTTTTTAAATGCGTTAACTGGTACTAAAAGAAGTACCAGAGATAATATTGGTCCATTACTTGATTAGGTCAGTCACCTCAAAATCAATATGCAGACAAAGCAGAGGCATTTTTGCCTTTTTTCCTCTGTCTCTAACATCAGTGAGTCCTAAGCTCTTTTTGGAAGGCTGTGATTAGGGAAATTATAAACTCCCAGCTAACTCTGAGCTTGAGACTTGCTGCTCCAGCTGGATGCATATAAATCTATGTGGCCTAATGGGACCTATGCCAGTGTACTGAAAAACCCGTCTTATGTCCTTGCAGAATCTCTCCCCATTATTTTTTCCACAGTGTTTGAAGAGTCTGGAGAGGTCCCAGTCAACTGGAAGCATAGCAAATTTTCTTCCAGTTTTCAAGAAGTGTAGGAAGGAAGACTCCATTAATTACAGGCCTGTAAGTCTCACTTCAGTGACTGGTAAAATTATCGATAAATTTATTCTGGGAGTTAGTGAAAAGTACCTGAGACATAATACAGTAATTGGTCATAACCAGCACTGGTTCATGAGGGGCAAGTCCTGCTCCACTAAATCAATTTCCTTTTATGACAAGATTACCCATCTAGTTGCCCAAGGAAAGGCAGTAGATGCGGGTTCTTTGATATTAACAAAGCTTTTGATACTCTCACAGCATCCTTCTGGATGAAATGTCCAGCACACAGCTACTCAAGTTCAATATATGTTGGGTGAGCAATTGGCTGACTCAAAGAATTAAAGTAAATGGGGTCATATCAGGCTGGCAGCCAATCACCAGTGGGGTTCCCTAGGGCTCAATATTCGGCCAGTGCTATTTGATGTTTTCATAAATTATCTGGAAATTTGCCAGTTATACTAAAATTAGAGGAACTGTTAACTCCCTCAAGGGTAGAGAGAACTTACAGAGAGATGTGGATAAAATAGAGATGTGGCAGTCACCAACTGAATGAAATTTAACAAGAGCAAGTGCCAGATTCTCAACTTGGGACAGAGTAATACTGGTTATATAAAACTGGTGGATGAGAGACTGAAGAGAAGCACCCAAGAGATCTGATGGTTTAGGTAGATGGCAAGTTGGATATGAGTCAACAACATGCCCTGACGGCCAAAAGAGCCAGACGTGTCCTGGGGTGCATCAAGCACAGCACCCAGGAAGGTGATTGTTCTGCTCTCCAGTGCACTGGTGCAGCCCATTTCAAGTCCTGTGTGCAGCTGAGTGCCTTGGTACAAGGATATCAAGCTATTAAGAGTGTGTCCAGAGGAGGGTGACCAAGGTGGGTGAAAGACCTTGAGGATAAGGCATTCAAGAGCAGCTGAGGTCACTTTGTTCACCTTGGAGAAGGGAAGGTTGAGGGTTGTCCATTCAGACTACAGCAGTCAGTGGAAGAGGGTCTCCCCTCTCTGGTGACCAGCAACAGGACACGAGGAAATGGAATGAAGATTCATCAGGGGTAATTCATACTGGACATTAGGAAAGTGTTCTTTATCAAGATGGTCACTGGAACATGTTTCCCAGGGAACTGGTCACAGCATCAAGCCTGTCAGAGTCCACTGAGTCTCTGGATGATGCTCTTAATCATATGGTTTAGGTTTAGGTAGTCCTGCATGGAGCAGGGCATTGGATTAGATGATCCTTATGGACCCCTTACACCTTAAGACATTTGATCATTCTAAAAGGAAGACAAAGTATCTGTCCCACGAGACAAAAATGGAATTTACATACTGTTTACTGGTTTTGTTTACTTAAAGAGAAACCTGTTTCTTTGAAACATGTATTAGTTTAGCAAATTTGGTAACCCTGAAGATTTAACAAGGTGACTGTAACATAAGCATATCTTTTAATCTTTGTAATTCAAAAGTGTAGCCATTGACTTGCTGGCTGCTATACTAATGCAAAGCCAGTGGGAAGTAAGAATCAGACCATCAGATGGTAAAGCATAAATTCATGAATGCATTATGCAGTTTACGTTCTGAATGTTGCTTATCTAGAATGAAAGAAACAACTTATTTTCATTCTTTTTAGATTATTTAGAGTAGGGTTTGGGGAAAATTTTTATCACTAAAACACCTTTTTTCAAACTAGCATAAGTTCTTTGTAACATTTCAGAATTTTCTTTAGTTTCTTTAAATATAAAATCTGAATACAGACATTTTTTGTAGAATGTTGCTTATAGAACAAAGGAGTTTTATAGTTCAATGGTGTAACAACAGTCATGTAAATTTGAAATTTTACTTAACAAGGAATTCATAGGTCACAGAGGAAGAATTTCAGTGTGATCCCTACTAATTTACAGAATGGCATAAATCAATATTAACAAACAGAACTTCAGGAAATATTTAGGGGTGGTAAGAAGGAAGATTCTTATCTGGTGTGAGTTGCTGGTTTTGGCTTTCTTTTCTGAGACTATTGATAGAGTTTTTGTCCTATGAACTAAACGTTTATGACAAATATGAGATAAACAAATGTCTTTTCACATGCCTTACACACAGGATTTCCAGATGGTTACAGTCATAAAATAAGGGTCCTGGTCTAAAATCAATGCACCTTTAAGATTTCAGATACATCTGCAGATTTCTTGCTTGACTGTACTAAACCCTTGCAAAGGTCTCTGATCTGAATAAATCTTAGATTTCGAGGTACTGATGAAAATATTCCAGAGAAAGCATGCAGTTTGCTATAAAAACCTTTTGTTTTCCCGAGGTCACAGCACCACACTTTGTGATTCTAGTAGTTATAGAGGACTTGACACTCAGAGTGGCTAGCATCACTTTCCCAAGCCAGTTGACACGCGTTAGCTGTGGCTCCACAGATGCGGCTATTCATACTTTTGTGCCTAAAATATTTTTCAGTGCAGTGGGATCAGGAGCATCATGGGACAAGGAGCAACAGGACACATCCAGCACTGCTATTGCACAGCCAAAATGTGCCTTGCTATCACTTAGAGCAACTGACCCAGCGTGCAAGATTTGCTTCTTAAAGAGGAGGGGGATAAAAAAAAAAAAAAACGAAATATTAAGGGGGGTTGGGAACAATGCACTTGCCTACAATAAAACTTGATGAGTGGGAACACCATTCACACTGTACTTACGCTCCTATTCCTGTTAGAAGGGGTGGCTTTTTATCTTTTTTTTTTTTTTTCACCTTCTTCCCCTTTTTCTTTTCTTATTTCTTGTCCTAGCCCTTCCTTTCCTTCTTTTTCTTCTCCCTTGCCCTTTTTTTTTTTCCATTTTCCCTCTTTTTTCGCCTCTCCTCTGCCCCTCCTCCCCCCCTTCCCGAGGGCACGGTGCTCCCCGGGCCCTGCGGGTCGGGTGGCGCAGTCCCCGCCGTGCGGGGGCGCCCCGCGGCCGCGGGCATGCCGCGCCTCTCCCGCACAGGCACCGCGGTGGGAGGGCCGCGCCGCGCCTCTTCCACCTGCCCGCGGCTTTAAAGTTGCGGCCGGGCGGGACACGCGATGACTCGGGTTGCTCGGTGCCGGCCGCAGCTGCCGGGGCGCGTCGCGGTCTCGCACACGAAGCGGGGCCGTTTTTCTCCAGCGGCCCCGCTCGCCCGCTGCTGCCTTTGCCCGGCGGCCGGGGAGGGGGCGGGAGGGGCTGGTGCCCCCGGGAGATGCCCATGCCCGCCGCGGGTGCTCCGCGCGGCGCGTCCGCCGCCCCCGGCGCTGCCGCGGTTCCCCTCGCCCCCGCGCCCCGGCAGCGGCCGGGCGGGCGCGTCTAGTGCCGGAGCCTGCGGGGAGAGCCATGGAGCCCGGCGCCCCGCCTGACCTCCGCGACGTCGAGCAGAAGCTGGGGCGCAAAGTGCCCGAGAGCCTGGCGCGGCCCCTGCGCGGGGAGGAGTTCCCGGCCCGCCCCGCCGCCGCGGCCCCCGGCCCCCGCCGCCGCCGCGCTGCCGCCCTGGCCCGTCTGGAGACGAAACTTCAGCTCCTGAGGCAGGAGATGGTGAGTAGCCGGGCTCCGGGCGCAGCCCTTCCGCACCGCCGCCTCCCGCTCGGCAGTACCGGCCCCTCCGCCGCAGTGCTCCCGGCGGCCGCGGCCCGGGCCGGGACTGCGCTGCCTGCGCCTGCCGGCCGGCCCGCCGCAGCAAGGAGGTGCTGCCTGCCCCCGGGAGCAGAGGCACCGCGCATCCATCCCCGCTGGGGCCGGGCGGCAGCGAGGGCTCTGCTGCCGGCCGGGAGAACAAGAGGCCGCTCGTCGGTGCGGCGTGGAGCGAGGGACTTGTCAGCTCTTTTCCTCGCAGTGGGGCAGTTCGCCGGGGACTCGCTGCTGGCTTCTGCTCCTCTGTCAGCTCATTAGACGTACTGAAGGCTGGAGTACCAATAAACGAAATAATGCACTACTCTCCCGTTGTTGTAACTGCATTTTCTGTGTTGCACCTGTTTCCTGCTCATGACTAATACCTAAAGACACACAGGATATTTTCGGGCTGGAAATACGGCCTGAAATTCAGGGACTTGATTGCTGGACTTCAGTCTTCAGAGACTTAATTAGTTCCAAACAGACTCCAGACGATGCAGAGTAATTCTTGAAAAAACAACTATTTATACTTTGGTTGAATGGTATATTTTCTTTTGTCAGTGGGCTGTGATAGGCCTATGCTGTATGTAGTCCAGACCTTCTAACACTTGTTTACTGTCTTAGTGCAGGTGCTTGTCCTACTTTGTATGTCACCATCGCAATAAATTTATTTTGCCTTAAAATGATGCCATAAACTGGCTTAATTTTTTCTAAGTCAAACCAAAAGGAAACTCTTTGCAAGCAAGTGACCGAGTGATTAGTGAACACTCACAGCAGATATGATCTTCATGATGTAGGGTACCTCAGATATGTGAGGATAGATATCTTCCATTTTTATTAGAGTGTATTGTTACCTGAGGTCCCAAAAAATACTTTTTAGTAGCAGTTCTTTCCATAGCTCCTGCCACTAGGCTGATTTGAAAATGGGGTGAAATTTTATCTGGTTGGGATGGGGATTTTTCTGGCAGTGTGTTGAGATAACTTTATCTTGGAACTCAGCCATTTACAGCAAATAAATCAATATCATCCTGTGTAAATGAGTGCAATGCCACACCACAAGTCCCTCTACAGTGCTACATATAGGTACATATATATATTTATGTAAAAGGTGTGTGGGTTACAGTCCTCATTTGACTTTTGGTCTGTACATGCCCATTAAACAACTGATACAATGACTAATTTTGAAGTATTGGTACGCTGTCTATACCTCTTTCATACTCTCATCTGTCTTCTGTAATGCAGAATGGGAAAGTGATCTACCTTCCTGAGGCTTTTCTCTAGTCTCTAACACCTTCAGGATTTTCCTCAATCCTAAGGGTTTCTTCAGCTTCTTAATCTGTCACTTTCCCCTCTGCAGTGTTCTTTGTGACACTGGATATATTTATAGATTTAAGAACAATATCAGCTAAAAATTGTGGTTCCTTTCTCTGCTTTTTTCCTCTTTTTTACCGAACATTATTTTTAAAATGAAGCCAAAACCTCATTTTTTTTATTTCACACCTCTTTCTAATGCATTATTCTTTGGCTTTGCTGCAAGGCATAGGTCTTGGACATGTAGAAAAGTAGTCTACAGCTGCTGCAGTAGTAAACTGATGCAAAAAATGGAAAAGACTAGAAGTTTAGAAAACCAAGTGTCATTCATTAAACTTTTCTGGTTGTAGTATGATGGCAACTTCTACATCCCATTCAATCTGAATTGCCTAGACTTATCTGTGCTTTTTTTGCTTGCTTGTTTCAGATTTGACACAAACTTTTGTAGACATATAAAAAACATGGTTATTCAGGCCCTTCTTTTCTAGTCATATATAAAAGAGGACAGTATTTGACTTGGAAATGCTGCATTTGACTGTGAGTTACAGTACCTGACAGATGGTGGGGTGTATGTGGCGCCTGTCCATCTGCTCTGTAGAGGACCTGAGGCTTGCCCTTGCTCCTTCAGATCCTTTCACTGCTCCCAATGTTTCTTTTTACTTCAAGCCTGATGTTGCTGATGGTCACTGGACTCACTCACAAAGCCCACAGAGTATCGTTCTTGAAATATGGACCTGCTTGGCCAGATTTACTTCCCTTACCCTGCATTTTCCCCTGAAGGCCATGGTGGAGACTGCATTGGATTCTGAAAACATTTGAGTTATAAGGCCATAAAGTAAGAGGAGAAGCAAGATGTAATTGCCAGTGTGGGTCAAAACACTGTGCTCTGGTCGAACTCCAGTGGAATGAATACCTCCAACTATATGATCCTTGATTCAGTATGAAATTTGTCAGTGTTACTGTTAAGATCTTTCTTCCTGTGGTCTTTTGGGTGGAATGTTCCATTAGAGAGCTGCTAACCCTTTCTAGTGGCAGCATTTTTTCTATTGTACCATGCTCCTGAGGTCACCATCCAACACATACGCCTTCACTGCAGTAAATAATCTGTGAGGCTCATTCTGCAAAATGAAATGATAATGCTTCTAAAGCCTCGTTTCTCCTTCACAAGTTCTGGAGTTACTCAGAAGGAGATTTTCTTTAACATGCAAAGAAAGAGTGGGTGATTTTTTACTTTTAATTAAAAAGTTTCCAAAATCAACTCTTTGATGCCTATTTGCAAACTAGGAATTTAAACACAGTATAGGCTGCATTACATACAATAATTAAAAAAATAAAAAAGTTTTGCATAGAAATATTTAAGGCAGAAAAGATTAAGCTTTGTCTTTGAAGTGAGGAGGTGGATGGCAGTGCTGGGACTTTTAATGCCAGTCCTTTCAGTGAACACTGTTGAGGATCAAATTTTGTTAGTGAACACCCAACTGGGTACACTGAGTGCAGCAGTTTTTAGAGTGAAGGATAAAGTTATTGAAACAATCCTATTTCCAAGGAGCTGAGCATATTGGATTTAGGCTATTTGAGATAGAGGCATATTCCTGTGCTAACTCACTAGATTAGTTTTTTCTCCTTTGTTCTCCTAGTTCTCTTTTAGTATAACTATTTTTTAAAGGCAGTTAATATTGATTCCTGACAAAATGCAACTAGAATTAAAGCAAATGTGATTATTACAATGGCAATCCTTCTTGATGTTTTTTCTGGTTTGTTATGTTTTGTTTTCTTTATGTTTTTTTTATTGGTTTTAGGTTGGTTGTTTTTTAACCATCCCTAGCACATTAATGAAGGGGCAGGTTGGAGGGCAGAGCTGTTGTGTACTAGCTCTTAAGAGTCTGGCCAACTTCATATTTGCTTACATTTATTATATTCATAGTTGTGGGGGGTCTACATTTATTAGTTTCTTTGAAGGACTGATTTTAAAATGTCTACAACTGAGACTTGAAATATCTCTTTAACACATGCTGTAGTTGCAGGCTGCTACATTCACTATTTTGTATGATAACATCAGTTGTCTTAACTGAAGCCAAGATTTAGTTCAGTGTGCCTAGTCAGCAATGCAAAGCTGTGTATCAGATGCTGGTTTTCGATTAGATTAATTGTAATTTTTGCTTAAAAGCTTGACTGAAGATAAAATCTTAAATATAAAATTAGTAGTGGCTAAGCCTCAAATTTATGCAGGAGAGTTTGATTAACCTTTGTTTCTTCATGAGCCGTTATTCAGTGAATCCCTGAAGTGAGGCTTGTTGAAGTACAAAGAAAGCATACAGAAATAGAAATTGACTTTTTTCCCCAAGTCTTCCTGAAGTTCACTGAAAAAGGTGTTAATCCTGAATCTTGCTAGCAAGTTCCCATACCCTCCAATTTGCATGATGGAGTAGAGGAGTTTGTACTTTTTGCATATAATGCAGATTGAGCAGTGATAATGGGATACTCACATTAAAAGGGAGTTGTAGATTTGATCCCTAGGGAAAATAATCTAATAAGGAAAAATTGCAGCCTAATTATGGTACCAGAACTTTTACAAGTTTTCCATCTTTTAAGATCATATGGAAGAATGAGGTGACCAAGGTTATTTAAATTAATGCGTTTAAACATATGTTTTGGCTAGCAAATCTCACTCGGTGCCTGATGGAAAGATTTGAATTGTGGAACATCTCCATGTTATAGTCAGGCAGTGCTCATGTCTGTTCTTATTCAGCCATAGCAGCTGCTGAAGGGTTTAAGTCCCCAAGAAGTACAGATGAATATGTGCTTACATTAATAGCTGCTGCATGGCCAAGAGCCCGTGAAACATTGCTGGTACCTTACCGAGCAGTATCACTGTGAGATACTTTGGTACTCATGTACCTGTCTCGTGTGAATCATCACAGCAGCGGCAGGGATACTACAGTCGAGGCTTCCAGTTAGACTGCCTGTGTAGTGTGAGACTTTTGCCAGCCTTTATTTCAGAGTATATGTGTTATAATTTCATTATTCCTTCCTGATTATTTTTTCAAGAGTAGAAGAATCATTGAAGCTACTTTTTGAAATCTGATTCCTGACAATTTGTAATGAAAAGGCCTGAACACTAAACCACTTCTGCACTTAGTTGTACAGTTTATGATAAGTTTTAGCAAATAGATTATATATAACCTTTCTGATGAAATCAGTATAACAGCATGGCTTTCAAAGAATAGCCTAGGGTGGAAGGGCTGTTCTGTGAAGGGACCTCAGAAGACCATATGGTTTCACCATTCAAAGGAAAGGGAGTCTGAGTGAGATTATCAAGCACCCTGTCAGATTGCATCTTGAAATTGCCATCAATTGCATCAGCCATGTAACTGGGGAGGTTGTTCTTATGATTGATTACCTTCACTGAAAAAAATTTAACTTGTATTAAGATGAAACCTCTCCTGGTCCTGTTTGTATCAGCCCAAATTATTGGAATGCTGTGGTGATATATCCCTATCCCCAAGACTTCTCTAGGGAGAAAAGACCTAACTCCTTCAGTCTTTCCTCATAAAGTAAATTTACCAGCCCTTTGATCATCATAATTTTGTGTGGATACTTTCTTTTTTATGGTTAGTTATGACAACAGTAATTTTAAAGTACCTTCTGTGTATGAGCAGGAAAAACTTTAAATGCACAATACCAAATACATACGTTAAGCAGAGGTGATGGCAAGCAAATGCAATTCTACTTTTCAATACATTCTTTTTCCTAACACTAAATAGTTAAAGAAAAAGGTTACATTTTCAATTCATGTTTTAAAAGTTACAAGATTATTTGTCTGTTCTCTACTCTCAAGGTCAAAACGTAGCAAACTTTCCACAGTGGACATGTTTATTTTCTATATGTTTCATTTCTGTCCATGTCCTGGAAGAGAGGCTGGTTATTGGAATCTGAAGCAAATGAGGATGAAGTTACAGGAGTAAAAAGACAGAGGATCTGAGCTGTTGAAAAGCTATTGAAATTCAATTAAATCAAGTGCCATTTCTCTCATGGATTTAACTTGCATTTATGATCATGGAAGTTATACTTCCTATGTGTAAGCAGTTCCAGGAAGTGGTTCTCAGTTTACTGTTTGTAAAGATGAGGAACTCTGGTCATAAAATTACGGACAGTCTCATGATAGAAGGGAAACATTTTTCTTGTGAGGACAGACTCATAGACTTTGTTATCCAGTCCTTACTCTCATAAATGTGGCTTCTAATTATAAACTTTTTCCTGTGGTGGAAATTTATGATAAGCAACTGGAAGCAACCCTAATCTGGAGGGTGCCCAAAATACATCTAGAAGGTCTGTAAGCCATCTTGTATTACATCTTTGAAAAGTATAAAAAACATAGTTCAATCTTTCAAGCTTTTTCAAATCTAGAAGGATATTGGAATGGTCATTCATTTCAGAGGACATTTGTTCTGTATTCAAGTGCTGAATCCCTCTAGTGCCTGCCTGCACAAGAGTGTGTGGAATAAAATGTGTCTGAAGATTCCTCTCTTTGAACTAGCTCTCACTGAGATTTCTCTCTTTCCGCAGAAGAAGATAAGGAAGGGCAGTAGAGAGTATATATATGTCAGGTATATAAATGTATGAAGTCAGCTACTCCATTTTGTCGGGGTGTGCAGCCTTGCCTAGAGCTTCCATAAACATGGAGAAGAGCATACTGGCACACCAATGCAACCCTGACCTCAGCAATCCAAACCTTATCTTTCCTCACTAACCTAGCCTTTCTTAATACTTACGGTTTGTCAAGAGAATGGTGTGGCACTTTTTTTAATTAACAGTAAACACAAACTAGAAGCTGCCAGAGAAGTTATTCAAATTTTTTTTTTTGCTGTACTGTACAATAAACTCCTCTTAATGCTGTATGGCTCCACTGGGTGCAGTGCCAGATGAGGTGAAAGCATTTAGTGACTTTAAAGCAATGGTTAATTGCTATTTAACTACTAGAGGTCTCAGATTTTACAAACACTTTACTGGCATAATTTGTCATTTTGTTCACTGTTGTTAGATATTAGCTGAATTCATGACTAAAATGCTTCCAGAAGGAGAGCCATTTTACTGCTTTCTGCTTTGGCTATGAAACCTATTTCTCTCTAGATACAGAAGGAAATACATCCAATGCAACAACTGCATTGTGTGTTTTCAACCTCACATATTTTTACTCCAAGGTAGAAACAAACATAGGTTGGTTGCTTTATATGTTTCTTCCTTTTTTTTTTTTTTTTGTTTGTCTTCCTACAGAACTTCCATTGTGTTAAAGAAATGTTATATTTGACATAGTTTCACTGCTTTTGTTAACTCAAACACTTAAGAGATATAGAAAACATTGGACATGGCTTTCTTAATACTGAGTGTTTGCCGAAAAGATTTTTTAATTTAAAAACTTCAGACTGAGACCTTGATCTTTCCAATAATTATAAATGACTAGAAAAATCCAATCCTGACACCAAGGAAGAAACTATGAAGCATTTCTGTGCAAAGAGGAGTAGGATCTATTTTGTTAACCACTTCTTTAGCAAACTAGTGAAAATTATTTGCCCACCCTGCCTCCTACTCAGCCCTGGTATGGCTGTATCTGGAATGCTGTTTGGGGATCTATTTTGTGCTTTCCATTTTAAGACAAGGAACTGCTGGGGAGTTGGTCCAGCAGAGGGCTATAAAGATGATTAGGCATGTGGAGCATCAACTATCTCACGAGGAAGGGCTGAGGAAACCGGGCCAGTTTAGCCTGGAGAAGAGATGACAGCTGAACAGGGATTTTATCAATGTGTACAAGTATCTTAAGGACTATGTTGAGAAGATGGGACCAGACTGTATTCAGTGGTGCCCAGTGACAGGACAAGGGACAATGGGTGCAAACTGAAATACAGGAGTGTTGTAAATGGGGAATCCTTACAACAAGTATAAGACAGCGATGAACTTGGAAGGAAAGATGAAGTGATATTTCTTTAGATGTTCAGAGATGATTTCTTCATCCAGCCACATGGCTGGAGTTCCCAGGCAGACTCCAGTCATGGGACCCTGCTCTCTTTCTGGGCCCTGGGCACCCAAAAAGAAACCCCGACCAATCAGGAACAGGTATGGGGCACACCTGACATAGGGACAGGGACAGGGACAGACTCGTACACTGCAGGGTTCCTCTCCCTGAGACTTCATGGGAGAGGTACCTCCACACGGGAGGTTCCATCCAAATATAAGGAAAAGCTTTTTTATATTGAGGTGACTGAGCGCTGGAACAGGCTACTCAGAGAGGTTGTGGAGTCTACCTCTGGAAATTTTTAAAACCTGCCTGGTCTCCATCCTGTTCAACTTGTCATAGCAGTGATGTGGGATTAGATGATCTTCAGAGGTCCTTTCCAACCCCAGCTGTTTTCTGATTCTCTGATTCTGAATATCTAGTGTTCTTCCTGCAGTGAGATTAATATGTACTTTTTAAAGAGTGCCTGGAGAAGGCCTGTTCCAGCCATATTGAAGGTGGAGTTGTTCTCTAGTTTGGCTGCTAATACAGACCATTGTCTTTGTTAGACAAGGGCAAATGGTGCACGTTTAGAACAATGTACTTCATAATAATCAATGTAGGGAGTTTATGTTGGGTTTGGTGTTGAAAAATCCTTTCCATGGGCAGGAAGGTTTTCTGACTAATGGGATTTTGATGGGTCTGCACAAAAACATGACGACTTGGAGAAGTCATTCAAGGAGTCATTGCAAACTTCAGACTATTTTTCTACTATTTTCAAAACTATATAGCTATGAGAGGAGCAGATATGAAGCCTGAATGATAATTTTTACAGGACTTTTCCTGTTCTGTGACTTCAAGTACAGTTTGCCTTCACAGGGCTATTTCAACCACTGTGACTGTTAATGGCTTGTCCACATGTCTTGGCAGAATTGTGCGGTACTCTGAAATATTTTTGTTTCAAGCGGTGTTCTGTGGCAGGGTTCTAATGTTACAGGGTTTGTAGGAGAAAACTGTAAATCCTGTCACAGCAGAGGAGAAAGCCTCTTTCCAAGAGAAGAGCATAACTACTAGCATGCCAAAGCAAGAGTGATTTTCTTCAAATGCCTGTGGAATTTACATCCTCCTTTGTTAGCACCTACCACTTGTTGCTGTGTCTGGGGCCAGGGAGTGAAGGCATGATTGCTGTTTTCCCCACAGCCAGATGAGGTAGCATCTGTGACAATAACTTCATAAAGGTATTTATGCATTGACCAGTGCAGAGCATCAGTCCACCCATTTCAGACAAGAAAGAAAATGCAACCAAAGCAACGCTATGATCTTTAATTTTCTGCAATTTCTCTCCTTAATTTTTATTAATTTGTACTCTGGTGAAGCTTAACAACAAAATTACTTCAGAAGGGCTGTAAACAGCCCTCTTCAAATGCAACCAAACTCTAGCCAAATTCTGCTGTGTTTTCCTTGACTGGTTCTCTCATTTCCCAGGTCCCCCTTGGTTATTCAGAAAGGCCATATTTATCTTTTCCTAGCCATGTTTTGCAAGTCTTATACCTTGTTTCTGCTCCCCAACTAGCTTAGTTGCTCATACTTTCTCAGTAGAAGAAGAAGAAATGGGAAATGTAAGCAATGACCTTGATTCCTTCCCAAGTTTCTTATACCACTGATAAATGCGTTGATAACTATGATTATTATTCTTTGCTGAACTAGAATCATGACACAATGCCCCAGTACTCTTCTATGTAGAAATCTTCTCTAAGAACAGGTTTAAGTATAAAAAGAGCAATATGACATGAGCTAGAGTAGGAGAAGCTGAGGACTGGTCTATATGGTCTGGATAATAGTAATAGTTATTGATCAGAGAAGGGATCAAATAATGTGGAAAGGAAATATTACCTAGATTGTGTGGTTTTGCCTTGAAGTTTATAGTTCATGACTGACTACTTTTGCTACCTTCTTACATCCATTGCCTAGAAGCATAGGATGTGTCTATTTAATTGTTAATANTTTTTGGTCAAGACAAACATAAATAGGGCAGAGAGTGAAATCCAGTGGGAAAAAAAAGAAATCAGATATGTTCTTGAGCCACAGTGCTGTCTAATGTTGGCCAGAAGACACACACAGTCCTGCATTGTGGCTGGTGTCCAGAACACTTCATAATGATGCTGTGATCGTCCATCTGCTGTAACACTTTTTGACACCCACAGCCAAATGTTACGGCTTCTTATTGACCTGAATGTTTGCAGTGGAGTTAGCTTGTCTGTCAACAAATGTGGGTCCATATTATGGATTGTTCTGGACATGTTCACCTTTGTCATAGTAGATACATTTCTAAGGCTGGATGATGCTTTTATGACAGTAGTGTGAGATATTTGGAAGCAGTCAGTATAACCTTCCAGCAGCACTAGAAGATTTTCCTCTTCTCAAATCCCTACATTTTCTCATTTCTCCCTTTCATGTTAATTCACCTAAGCTTTAAAAGAGTCAGGATTTTCCTTTTATAGTTTTACATCCTTCTGGGACTAGATGTTTCTCTCTCCTAATTCTGTGGTGCTTCTGTATTTAAAGAGCTTATCAAACATTTGTTTTATTTGGACAGGAGGTGAGAAAATAAGAACTTAACTAGTTAACTTCATTTTTCCTTTTACATAATGTTTCTTTTTAACAATCATTGTCAAAAAGACCATACTTGGGAGATATTTAAATGGTCTCTTTTTCACAATAAAATAAAAAGATGGGCAAAAACTAAAAAAAAAAAAAAAAAAACAACCACAGCAACAACAAAAAAAACCCCAAACAAATAAAAGTATACTTTTCCCCCTGGGAACCTTTTACTACATTTAAGTATACAAGATACCTCGAACTGTTAAAAAAAAAAAATAGGTACTCTATTGAGCAAATGATTCGTCCTAATCACTGATATTTTATTATCAAAGGTATTAATGCACTTGGCAGGCTGCCCACACATACTCCCCAGACAAGGACTATGCATATTTTAAGGCAGTGAAAAAAAAGGCCTTGAGTTTCACTTTTTTTTTTTTTTTTTTTTTTTTTTTGAGATAGTATGACTAAACAATTGCACAACTTAATGATATGTATTTTCCTGTCAACTATAAGGGAAATCAATTAGTATGCATAAAATTAAAATATTAAAATAGGATGTTGTAAGAGAAATGTCAATCACCAATACTGTCATTTCCTCTATCAGATGATAAATATATTAGCATAATATTTTGTTCATATATTTGCGAGAAATGTCCTTGAGTCCTGCTCATTGAGGTATTTACTTTAATTGCCCACTGAACTGACTTGCTGTGTCATGAAGTTGCTCTGCCTCTTAATTACTCTGGTGTATTCTCCTACAGTATTCTGGTTGTGGCTCAGACCTGACCTGCCCGCTTCCTTGCTTTAGCTATTGGGTTGGTAAGCTCTCCTTACAGGAAGAATACTTCTGTGACTGATGTAGAATCACAAGGCCTCTCTTTCTCCTTCTGAGTTAAAAATCATTGTGCTCAAAGCTTTGTTATGCAACTGCCAAATTTTACAGCTGGACCTGTGGAAATATTCTTTGCACAGACTTGGTGAAGGATTGCAGTGGAAACACAGCAGCTTGAAACAGGAAATGACAAGGCTGGAGCATCTTTTTAAAGTAGCAAAGGGTGCAGACAGAAACTGAAAACTTAATGACTATGGACTTTATGAGCAGCTGGAAGTTCAGTGATTTTAATGAATGGTACCTAAAAATCTCATACGAGGGTTTTAACAATTTTCTTCAAGAGATGCAGGAGTATAAGCAATCTCTTGCAAAAGAAGTCAAAAATTGGGTGGTTGCAACTTCTGTAGTCTACCACAATATTTTATTGTGATTCACTATGGATGTACAGCTGAGAAAGGTCAGTGTAACTTGCTCACTTTGCAGAAAGGAAGTAGATCAACAAACCGTAGCTACAAACCAACAATGGATCACAGAACTTTAGCTTCTGTGTATATATCTTGCTTTTGTATGTGCTCCCTCATTCTCTGAACCTTACTACAAGCCTAAAAACCAGAAGAAAACAAACGGGAAAATGATACAGCAATATGTTACAGCCCAAGTCCATGCTGAAAGAACCAGATACAGAAAGAGCTGTTGATCTACATTTATCACTGTTAACTGAAATATAATTTAGCTAAATCATTGTGAGGTAAATCACAGTCAGAGGCACAAGGCACGATGATGAATATTGCAGCACCTACCTTGACTCTGACACTCTCACCCTGCTGCCAGGATTTGGTCCACATCTCCATTATTTTGAGAGAGCTCATGTACAGTTTCAGTCAGGTTGGTTGTGTTAGCTTGATTTTTGTGGTGTCTGAGATGACCAAAGTTAGTTGGCTTTGCTGCGGAGTGCGTGTGGCACATTCCCACAAGCAGTTACTCTTCCAAGTGTGCATAGATGGTCGCTTCCAGTAAATGACAGCACACTTGTGTTCTTACTCTCTGTCACATAAAACTCCCTGCATTTTTAACAGGAGATGCTGAAGATTATGTTCAAGTTCAGAAGTCAGCATAGGCATTCTAATTTTTTCATCTTGATCCTGAAATACCATTGCCTAAAGCAGTATAATTATCTGAACAAACCAATGCAAACACCTTGAATCAGTGGGACAATTTAGAAGCAGACAAGAAGTATAAAGACATGCACATGCATATGTTTTAATTTTAGTAGGATTTAGCTCCTGCACAGGAGTTAATCATCCTGTGTGTTAAAGGAGCAGACATGACCTGTTATTCATGGGTTTATTTTATTTTAGAAATGTTAAATGGAAAAAAAAGAGAGCATTTTTTTACTCACTAGTGTTGAGAAGGTGTTGTAATACCACTTTGAGCTTGCTCACCTTCATATGTCATGTTTCATGCTTTGTGATCGTGGCTTAATTAAGAAATCCTATATGTGTCACCACACTTATCCCTGTTGCAACCATGTTGGCTTGGTGACTTCTGTTAAATAACTTGAATTCACATATTCTGAATTTTGGATTTTGAGTAAGTTGCTTATGGTATTTTTAGCTTATTATGTATATGGTCTCACAGAATTAGTCAATGAGGTTATTGACCAGTTTTAATCCTTATAGATCTTCTTTCTATATTTGTGTCTTGATAATAGTTGAGTAGTTTAATATTGCCAACCAGTGTTTTATTTTGTTTTCCTCACCCTCATCTTTTGCCTCATAAATTAATTTCCTTAGTTACTTTATATTCAGTGTTTGTATTAGCAAAAGTAACACCAGGAGAAAGTGGAATAATATTAACTTTTTTGAAGAAAGAAACATCTCAAAATGCAAAACAAATAATTGTTTAGACACTGAGTGTTAGATTTTTTTTATTGCATCTAAAATCAATTGATGGAATTTACTACTCTATGGAAAGATGAGGTAATCTCCCTTTTAAAAACTAAAGGGGAGGTAGGAGTAGCTGGCAAGCTCTTTATCCTCCTGTATGATATGGGAAATAGAAGACATTGAACAGGAATGCAGAAAACTGTCTCTGACGCATCCTAGAATATGGAAACAACAGTAGCATTAATACTCCTGAAACATAGTGGTCATGCACACCTGTTTGGTATGAAAAAGTTCTCCTGGTTTGAGATTCTTTGTGTAAAAAGTGTGATAGAGATGGGTGTGGTAGTGCTTAGCAGCAAATGGAGTTGGCTGTAGTTAGTTTTGTTTAACCTCTCCAGGTTTGTTATCTTCTGCAAGACTTCCCAAGCCTGAGCCTCTGAGGGGCTTTCCCAGGAGTACTGTACTTTGCTGCCATTTCCCTCCACTTACTGTGGAATTTGTGTCCAAACTCAAGATGCTTTAGAGCACAGATTCCAGAGCAGCCAAATCTAGATCTATCTTGAGATCCTGTGCAGAGCAGAGCTTGTGATCTTAGTGACTTAAATAGTTCCCTGAATCCATTAAGTTGTAAGTATAAGATTTTGTCTCTTATAAGTGCTTACTTCACTGTGCTCTGGCTAAAAGACTTATCCTGAAAGAAATAACTTATTATTTAGGTTCATTCACTTCTTTTCCTTTTGCTAGTGGAGTCTTTACAGCACGGACCATAAAAGTGTTAAGAAAAAAATAAAACTGAAATAATTTAAATAAACTTAGGGATAACTTTTCCTCAGACCATGTTTTATGGTTGCCATTAAAATTCCTGCAGAATTCCTGTAGTTAGAAGAAGCAGCATGTGAATCCAGGAATTTAAAAGAAAGTAATGCATGGGAAGAAGCTAGAGTTTCAAACAGCTTTCACAGAGGGGTATATTTAACAGAAATTTTAGCTTTGCCGTTTTTGAAGGGGAAGGTCACCCACTGTGTTTGAAACTGACTGGAAGCTATGTCTGCAGAACATGCAGCAGCAAAACACAAGGCCTTTTTTCCCAGTTGTGAGTACATGTGCGACCTTGATCCAAAAGCTAAGTGACCAGGCTAGGGACAGCTAATGCACTACTTTGTGTGCCTGCCAGGAAGCAGTAATTGTCTTTGTTAACAGTCCTGGCCACTAAGAGTTTTATTCTAAAAGCAATAACCTAGTCAAGTCCTTTCTCAAAAACACGGAATTGTATATAAAAATAGCATTCTATCTCTCTGCATATACTTGTACACAAAAGCCCTTATGTTTGTACCTACATAAATTCCCTAGAATAAATTATGACAATATTGTACATATTATTGCAGAAGACCAAAAGAAAGAAAGGCATATCTTGTTAGAACAAGTATTGAGAGGGAGGCACATACAGGTGTTTAGTCCAGTTATTCCTTCCAGATTGAAGATCTGGTTCTGTCTGAATGCTAATCTGTGCATTTATGCTACCAGACTGTGTTATGTGAAAGATGCTGTTACTTTAATTTCATTCTTTTCTCTTTCTGTGACTGGCTCTTGATGTTATACATTTAGTATCCTTCCTGTGATTGGTACTATTGCAAATATACAAAGCAAAACTAAGAAAAAAATGCATAAAAGTTTACCTGTAACAAGAAATTAGTTTTTTCTTTCTTTTCACAAACCATTTCCTTTATACACCATAAGTTTTTGTGAGGACTGATTCATAATAACACACACCTTCTTTATGGTGGCCCTGTGGTCTAGCTTTAATTCAAAGGCAGCTATAAAAACTGTTCTGAAATACCTCTATTAGCTATGATACACTATTTAGATTGTGCCTGAAATGCACCTGTTACTGTGCGTAACAAATGGAGCTGTCAAGCATGGTGAGATTTTATTGTATTTAGTCCTATTAGCTGAACCATCTTTGGACTGACTTGTTTAACAACGCTCCAATTTGTTGACTCTAACAACTTCCAGGATAAATGAGTTGCAGCTACTTAAGTGAGTAAATGCTAATGTCTGTGTCTCTGCTAAAGCAGATAAGGAGCAAAAAATGTCATTTTGATGTTTTTATGTTATCAGGCAGATGATGAAGTAAACCATATTAAAGAAAGATTACACTTTTTGAGCTACTTTTTAGTATTTGCTTCAGGAAAAACACACTTTTGATATGGGAGACTTGGAATGACATAGTAGCTAGGAGAAGGATGACTCTAGTACTCAGGAATGCAGAGAATTGCTTCCAGTAAGGTTGTTTCACAAAAATGCTGAAGCTGTTGGTATATTCAGATAATAAAATTATTTCCTGTGAACTGAATATAAAATATATGAGATGTCTACTTTATCTAAAGGGGACTGTTTTGTTTGAGTCATATTGGTGCTAGTTCTGTTAAACATTTCCTTAATCAGCCTTCTGGGAAACTTGTCTCCGAGCATGTTTATATTCAGCAAGTCTGTAGTTGCATTTGAGAAGCTGGGTAATTTACTGCTTTCATGACAGCCTAGTTGCTGAGCAAATGGTTTATAGTGATTTATTGGTAAGAATAGAGGAATTGGCTTGAGCAGGAGAACTACAAAATGGTCAATCGGTTTTCATAACCTCACTCCTGAAACAATGATAGATGGGCAGTGTTGTTAAAATTGTGAAACGTAGGTGGAGCTATTTTGCACAGTACCAGGTTAGCTGTGTTAAATTTTGTGATACTGGACTGAGACTAATTCAGAAGTCATTCTGGGAACTGGGGAAGGAAGCTAGGAATAAGACAATTATACAGTTCTTCTGTTACTGACAAAGCTTGACATATCTTTGCATTGGATTGTCCCTGACCAGTAACTAAGCACCTACCAGCTGCTCACTCCTCCTCTCTCCTCTTCCAGTGGGATCAGGGGAGAGAATGAAAAGAAAAGAAAGTCAGAAAAATGTAGATTTTAATAAAGACAATTTTAAAAATGAAGGAAATAAATTAAATTAGCAAGTGATGCAAAATCAGTAACACCATCACCCACCAGTGGACCAAGCCAGCCCCCAAGCAACAGCTGTATAGGAAAGATCAAAAACACAGGTTTTATTCCTGGGCACAGCATTGTATGGCAAGAAATATCCCTTTGGTGAATGCTGGTCAACTGTCCCATCTCTGTCTACGCCAAATATCTTTCTCAGTCCTAGTCTATTTGCTGAGGGTGCAGAATGAAAAACAGAAAAGGCCTTGATTGCACTCACTGCTCAGCAAGAGCCAAAACACTGGAGTGCTACCAACATGATTTAGTCACCAACAGAGTGAACAGCACCACACTGGCTGCTAGGAAGCATCCCAGCTGGGTCCACTACAATCTTCTGCATCTAAGAAGTATCTAAGAGAATAAAAATACATGAAAATAATTTTTGGACAATTGTATGAGGTCAATGTAATCTCGGATCTTGAGAAGATGACATTTAAGTATGGAAAGAATCATGTTCACATTATATTCTTAGAAAAACAAGATACAGTCTTTGCTTCCTGAGAATACTGATTCTGTTCCAGTCTATTGTGTATGAACAATACAGGTGCTATTTTTCTGCACAACAACTGTAGACTTGGAGAACTGCATAAAATATCTATTGTCCAGTTTAATAGATCTTGTTTTTTTCTTTATTTCTCAGCTGAGTAAAGACTTTCAAATTCTCAATGCAGCACAAAAGACAGTGTCACAGATTTTTTTTCAGTACTTACAATGTTTCAGATGAGGAGAAGGAAGCAATAAATATAAACCTTAGGTCTCACCATTGTCAGCTGAAGTGACTTAAATGTGGCTTATATAGTTTGCCTGTTAAGGAAAACATAAAGATGTTTAACTCAAAGATATCTATGAAATCCAGCACTCTAGTATTCCTCTGTCCATTACCATTAATACTTCTGTGTGTATGCTTCAACCACCACAACTGAGAAAACAGGAGTTTGTTCCTAATGTCCACTTTTATTTAGTTAGTTACAGCAAACGCTTGCTCCATATCTATAACATGTGGTTGACTCCAAACTTCATCACCTTCATCTAATATGGGTTTAAATAACTGATATTTACAATTTCAGTAAGTTTCATATTTTAATTCTCAGACAGTTATATGGCAGATTTTAATGTGCACTCAGGAGTAGTGTGAGTAAAAGTTAAATACCACAAGCTTTTTTCCAAATTGTGGACATCTGAAAATTTTAGCCTGCGCAAGTAGCCATAATAAGGATAACTTGGGGTGAATACCTAGCTGTCTGTAACTGTAGCTTAGGGTAATTGTAAATAGAAATGGTTTTGTGTCTTGTTTCTGTGATTAGTGAAAAGCTATCCCCAGGAGTTTTCATAGTAGCTGTGTTTCTCATCTAAACAGCATTAACCAGTGTATGTACAAGTCTTGTCACTGACTAGCATTCCTGTTAATAGACTGCTTAGGTAGGCTGATCAGGTTCCCACCTGACCTTCACTGAAAGTCTAGCTATACTTTGGGATTTTTTTCTGTTTCTTTGCTTGTGGGCTTTTTTTACTAGTTATTGAAATAGATTTGTCCCAGATATGGAAGCTGGATTTCTTCTATGTTTTCTTTTAACCCATTCACTGCCTCCAGCATGCTCTTTGCTTTGATTATGAAAAGATTAATTTTTGCAATTACTTCTGCCTTGTAGGTTAATCTCCGAGCCACTGATGTGAAGCTTATGCGCCAGCTCCTCCTCATCAATGAAAGTATTGAATCAATCAAGTGGATGATTGAAGAAAAAGCCATTGCCAGCAGAGGCAGCAGTTTGAGTGGAAGCCTGTGCAGCTTGCTGGAAAGTCAGGAGACATCCCTGCATGGCAGCTGTAACAGTTTACAAGACTGTAGTGATGGACTGGATGGAATATCAGTGGGGAGTTATTTGGACACCTTAGTGGATGATGTCCCTGGTCACCAGACCCCTTCAGATATGGACAAGTTCAGTGATTCTTCTGTCATGGAGGACTCACAGTCTCTGCATAAGCATCCCAAAATTGATTCTGATGAGTACTACTGTTTTGGTTAATAAGAACAAGTTCCAGTGGGACACAAATGCACTTGTACTTATCCTTTTTCTTTGCTGCTATTTTGTTTCATGTTCAAGACCCCCAAAGTTCTCTTGGAAGGTGAGAACATAATATGATACTTCAATTCTATTGCATAACTTTTCTATTGCTTCTAATGCATTTTCTCATTGATGGGTTGGGCTTATCTCCTCTTCCTCCTCTTCCTCCTCCTCCTCCTCCTCCCATTTTCTTTTTTTTAATTTATTGTCTTTTTTTTTTTTTTTTTTTTTTGGTTTTAGTTTTTTACAGTGCTGTATTTACAAGTCTGTAAGAGTGGTGAAGGAAAAGCTGTGTCTTTAAAACTAAATATCAGGGAATGAGAGCAACAATTTTGTATTTGTTGTCAATAAAGTACCTTCTGATAAATATATGTTGTCATAAATTTTCTTCACTGCGATATTTGGCCTTTTCAGAGACATTGTTCTTATTGAGCCTTAAATCTGAATCTTGAAAATACCTCTACAAAATAATTTTCCTTTTGTAAGAAATTGAATTTGATTCTGTTAAGCTGTCTTCATTTGAAATATGAAGTATCCTAAATTTTTCTGAGGGGTTTCTTTTATTTTGCGATGTTCTCATGTTTCTTGCCTAATGTTTATGTTAAATTCTGATTCTAAATTCTTTTTTTAAATTCAGCAGTGCTGCCCTGCTGTCTTTTTGTTGCCTGTTTTACAAGTAAGAGTTTATCTTCACATTTTTGTGCCTACTGGTGCAGTTGAGAGCTGCAGCTAATCAGTTGTATTGGAAGCAGCTGAGAAGCAAAACAATAACTTCTGTATATCGAGTCTCTGGCTTTTAGGCTGCCCCAGTCCATGCTTTTGTGCATAAGACTAGGAGGTAGATTTTTCATTAAAGTGCTTCAGAGTCATAAGAACCCACCCAAGATTTTATCCTTCTACAGTAAGAAAAAATTAAAAATAAAAGAACTAAAATTGAACTAGCCATTCCAACAGATGCTGAGTGTGTATTTTGAACATACAGACAGTGAAAGAGGTGTTGATATTTACACATCATCTAAAACTGTTTTGTTTTGCCAAGTCTGACAGGATTCCTATTGCCAGTGAAGGCATGAAATTCCTTCACTAAAGCAATGTTTACTAAATATAAGTCAAGCTCCCATTTAAAAACTTTTTTACGCTTTCTGAAGGGATATGAGTACATGCAGCAGTTGATGTATGGTGGGCTTGGTTCATTCTGAAATAGTCCTATAAGGTTCTGCTCATTCGAGCCACATTTCCAGGTATCCGTCTTGTCCAGTCTTGATCAATATCAAGTGTGAAGAAAAGGTAAAATCAAGAAATTGATTTGTGCTTTGTGCATAGTTCCATCACTTCTCAGTATAGAAGATTTCTCTGTCTCTCGGAATTAAAATCCAAGATGTATATTTTGCTTTGGTCATCATGATTTATCAGATAGAGAGATGTGTGATTGTTAAAAATGAGCCTTTTCAATTCTGCTTCTGAAATCAACCTGAGTACTGCAGGTAGCTGGAAGAAAAATGAAGCAAGCCCTCAAATAGCAATGCCATGCTGATTTAACTTTTCTAGTTTTTTGGGTTTTTTTTTAATTATGTCTCCAGCTTATGACTACTGCTTAAAATAAAAGCTTGAAGAAACAATCTTGGCAAAAATTTCTTCTCGGCATGACATTAAGTAGGGTACTAACTGGAGATTCAAAATAGGTTTTATTATTTTCAGTTATTTTATTCTAGGGAACAGAACTAACTCCCCGATATAAAACTGTGACTCTCTTGAAAGTTTTTTTATCTTTATTGCTTGGCATGGAAGTTAAACACCTGAAGTATACTCTCTCTGAAATCTAATGTGAATGTGCAATATGCTGTCTTTCCTTCTCCAACTGAGATTTTGGGCAGTAGGCCAACAAGTACATGAAATTTTTTCACTGTGAAGAAAATTAAAGAATATTCTTAACATACCTTCTCAAATATCCCCTCAAGTTATGCTGAAATTACTTCAAGGAAAATACAGACTGTTGCTGTCACCCACTCACAACTGTAACACTGGATAAAGAGGAATTTAATCAGTGATAGATTTATGACATTATGATTTAAAATTCCATTTAAAATTCCATTTAAATGGGAATCAAAGCTAGGCAGGGAAAAAGCCTTCTGCTGGAAGTGGTAAAGTAAGAGCTGTATGGGGTTAGAAGCTTTCATTCCTCTCTATCTCTTGACTGTTAAGTGGAGAAAAAGTACAAGTGCCAAAAAAAGATTTCAGGAGACTGCTAGAAGGAAACAAGTGTATCCAGGTGTTGTGTTTCTGATAGCCAAGAACATGAACACCTTTGTTTTTATTTTTGAAACATAAAAGCTTCAAAGATTTAGGTGTGACTTGGATTCCTCAATTGGAATTAACAGGATTTCATAGCCAAAAGATAATTATTTACTCTGGCTTGCCACTTAAAGACAGACCATGAAATTTGATCTCCTAAAATTAATCAAATAGCTTAAAACTGAACTACCAATTGACTGTTTAGACAATGGAAAATTCAATGCTCATTTACAAAGTGTTCCCATTGGCTCTTTAACTTTGCTTTTAAACAGTTTACATACTTTTTTTTCTAGCTTCCTCTTTACCTGGTTGACCTTGGTCTTGCAAAATCCTTGTGTGGCATAAAGGAATCTGTATGCCCTCTTCCAGCATAGACTTCCTTGTAACTTTTTACCTGATTTACAGAACTGAAAAAAAAATTCACTATTACAGCCCTTTACAAAGCTATATCTGTTTCAAATGGATAAAAGCAACAGAAATTAAAAATAAAAAAAACAACAAAACATGGACAAGTAGTAAATATAATTCGTTTATTCTCTACCACTTTGTATCACCTTAGCTCTTTTGAGGCTTAGCTTGCTTTCAGGAAGGACAAACTTCTGAAAAGAACTTTGTAAAATCACAGGTGATGAGCAACATCTGGGCCATTCCTATTTCAATACCAATGAAGTTTTGTCTTGGAAAGGCATTCCACTGTATAAGCTATGTACTTCAGAGACAATAAGGGACACCCAAAAATAAGGTAAATTCAATACATTTTCTGATTTAGGATGATTGTTTCCTGCTAATGGGAACCAGCTAGTAAATGGATTAAAAAAAAAAAACTATTAAAAGAGGGTGAAAAAAAAAGGCTAACATATTCACATTTGAAAACTAGGACTTTAAGATTCTGCCAAGACAGTCTGGTTATGACATTTTGAGGAAAAAAAAAAAAACAAAACAAAAACAAACCTTTCAAAAGAACAGTTAAAATTCTTTGAAATCTCCCTGCTAGTTGCCAGGTCTATTATTGATCTCAAGGAGCTCTTGAATCATCCATCAGGAGGTCAGAAACATTGCATTGGTAGTGCAAAGACAGAGTATCATCTCTGCCTTTGGAGGGGAAACCACCATTACTTTATAAACTAGGTCATTAGAAAAGACAGAAAGCTGGTGTATATTCTTAAAAGTGAAGCCTCACTTTTGAAGGGAGTAGTAAAACACTGGAAGTGCTGTAGAATCATCAGAAGTTAAAAAAATCTTTCTCTGCATTTCTCTTTGAAAAAATGGACTGGTTAGTCAAGATGGGTGAAGTTCAGTCTGAAATAATGTCTGGTAGCTGCATCTCATATAACACTACATAATCAACTGAGACGCTATGGAGATTTTGTTTAATAATCTCAAGCAGTAACTAAGCTGTCAAAAAAGCTCGTGCTAGTATTTTTCATCTTGCCAACACTCCTGAACCAAGTCTAAAAGATGTGTCTTTGGTATAAAGAATTAGCATATACCAAATAAACATGAGATCAGTAGAAAGCATCAATCACCTTACAGCAAAGGAGGCTTTGTTTCACTTTAGATGTGCTCTCTTACAGCAAGTTTGTCTTTCTCAGAATACCTATGAATTTACTATAGAAACAGTTTAAGGGCATCCTGCCTTGAAACAAACAGAAGCTTTTCCCTTACATAAATTAAAAAGAGATTAATGCTGCCTACACTTGACCTTCCCATTGAGCAGAGATTAAATTTCCCTACTAAGTGTGTTTAAAGTGAAAATAAAACAATTTCTTTCCCTCTGTCATGGAATTTTCTACGCTATAACATACCACCAATTGGGTAAGCAACCTTTATGAAGTCCTTTTAAAGCCTACTTTTCCAGCAAACATGTTTGGTCTTCAGAACTGACATTTTCTTGTAATTTTGCTCGGTTTTATTGGCTTGGTCTCAAAAGAAGGATGTTTGATATGTCTTTTAGTTGCTGTTAGGGGACCACATGATACAAATACCTGATAGTAAATACCAGTAACAGAATTTCACGTTAGGCCAGGGACAGAAGAGTTGTTCTTGGTTTGTTGTTGGGATGTTTTCTTGTTCAACTTTTTTTTCTTTTTTTTTTTTCGTTTCAAAAGCTGGCTGCAAAAACCATATGGGTATTCCTGAGCAGTTTTGAAAGTTTTTTTCCCCCATTTTTGTCTGACATTCATATGGAGAGCAAGCAGCCCAAAGGTCTGAAATCATGTTTTTACCTGTGAATACTTATCCTCAGTGCCAATTTGTCAGCATTGCTGGGTCCAAAATTTTACAGCTGACAGATGTAACATTTTAATACTTTTAAACCCTTTTGCACAATGACTCACCTACTGGAAACTTGTGAGACCACAGAAAACTTTTAAATATAAAACAGATACTGCTTTGATTTTGTGAAGGAAGCTGTTATAGTTAGAATGCAGCAAATTTTGTCTTATGAACAGTGAACTCCAAGAACAAAATACCCAACAAAATTTAAAATGTTTTTGTGTTAGGTCTGTCTTGTAGTGCAGACTTTCTCTTCAATATTGTTGGAGACAGTTTATCTTCAATGCATGTTATATCCCTACGAAACAGTTTACTTTTTTCAGATGGTATTATGAGAGGCTTTTTCAGAACCATTTAAAGTTGTAAAAGCATTAAACAGTGCATGAAATACTGAATTAAAATAGGTTTTAGGATTTAGAAACTATAGTTTTAACTATTTATTGTTGGTAATTTGGTTATTACTACTAGTTTCATTTTGAATAAAGAAAATCTTCTTTTGTCTCTAAAATCCTATATTATTTGTATTCCAAGTAAATTTCCAAGAACGAATACTAGAGAACAAGAACAAAAAATGCTGTCTGTGAGATAAGGTGTAGAAAATCACTTGGTTAATTCTTTGTTCTGGTTTTACTGTCAGAAGTGTTCCTATCATCTTACCGGATGGATGTCTAAACAATAGCATACGTCTTATCAGGCAAATCAGAATTAAGCAATACAGCATAAAGCAGTATTTGTAATAAAGTGATTGTGCTGCCTTTTTAGGGAAAAAAAAATACAAAGCAAACCTCCAGAAAAAGAGCAAACCAAAGACATTTCTTTAGGAAAGGAAGGAAGACAGACAATAACAGAGTGGTTATCAATGCCTCCAGTCCTGAGTGCATCCAAACAATAGGAGATCTCTGTATGTTTCGGACAGATCTGACCCTATGGCCAGACTTGCAGGAGGCAGCCTAAATGTTTTATACATAGAAAACAAATCTGAATACTTCCTCTGCATTTTCAATTTACTGAATTCTACCTAAAAGCATTTGTTATACCAAGGAAAAGAAATTATGAACATGGCATTTGGTATTCTGGCTTTCTAGATTGCTTATTCTATCCTTAAGTTAAAATGATTTCTGGGGGACTGTTCAAATATTTGAAGAAAAACTGCTACAGTTATATCAAAGTAGAACACGAATATAAAAGGCAATTAACAGTAGTTCATATTTGCTTTTCCTCTACTCATTTTCTGAAAATCTCTTTTTTCTAAAAGGCAGGCTTTTCCAGTGAATATGAGAGGAATTTCACAATATGAATATATTTTACAATCCAATTATTTAGGTAAAGTTATTAACTGCCCGGTTGATATCACAAGTGATCAAATCAGGGCAAACTTTTTCACCTTTTGTGCATCTCAGAGAATTTTGGTTGCTCAGACCATTTCTTTCTCTCAGAAATGCAGTGTCCTTTGTTCCTGACAACTGGCTATGACATAGTTTGCACAGTCAAGTAATCCTAAAAATATTTTGATGAGGGGGGAGGAGAAGGGTAATTAAAATGCTCCTTACTTTTTACACAGAGAAGCTGTGTTTGGAACAGTGACATAACTCTTTGGACAAATATGGCTTTCTTTGTGCCACCCCACCTCCCTGTTGTCTGAATTAATGTAAATATTTGCTTCAGTTCATGAAGCTACCCAGAGTCACTGCTGGGTCACTTTCTTTCTGGTATTCTGCATGCTGATATCAGCAGAGAGATTTTCAGAATGAGTCACAGGGCTGTATGGGAAGCTACCAACCTGTTTAATCTTCACATAGAACTGATTGCTCCTCAAACACTGTCATCAGGAAAGGTAGAATTGAGAAAGGCTTTCAGATAATAATTATGGGGGGTTTGTTTAAATTAATTTAAACCTAAGGGTTTTAGTCTTATCATTCCATTTGTCATACCGTAGCTTAAATTACTCTGGCCACTGATGAAAACTGAAGGACTAGTTTCAGTTTTTAAGAGGATGACTGATTTATTGATGACTCTTTGCACCAAAGCAGGTATAAAAGAGAAAGATATCATAATAAATGTTATGAAAATATTATCCTGATTCTTTTTGCTCTGAAGTGAATTAAAATTCAGAATGTTCCCCTGGACTTGCTGAAGGACAATTCTTTTTTCTTTTTATCTCAGAGAGAGAATGCAAGCTATCCAGGGAGTGTAGTTTCTTGGTGAACTGGAACACACAGATGAGGGATTGACTGATTAAGGATACAGTATTTGAATAAACAGAATATGCTGTTGATCCCAGGGAAGTATGCACTAGCAATGGTCCTGGAAGACAGTTACAGTCTGATTGCTTTCCAGAGGTGAATCTTACAAACAGTGGGGAATTTGATTCAGTATTTGTGGAGACTTCCATATGGGCAAAGGTTTGGTGGCTGAGGGGTTTGGGGGTTTGGTTGTGGGGTGAGGTTTGGTTGTTTGGGTGCTTTTTTCACCCTATACAATGGTAAGGTATAATCTTACATTTGTACTAATCTATGGTTTAAGAAATCAAATACCTTCCCTTTTTCTGTCTGTGCTTTCAAGTGTTTGGCAATTAGAACCACCAACACATTTATTGAATAATGCTAACACCATGCCATAAATTGGACTTTCTGTTAAAATGCTGGCATTTCTATACCTTTAAATAAGCATGCATGAAGTATTTTAGTATGCATATGAATTTTCATGGTAGAAAATCATCTTGAAGCAGTTTACTAAGAGAATCAATCCTGGACCAAGGTTTCCCTATATTTATGCACAATACAAAAGCTTTGATTTTTGTAGTTCTCTTTTCCATTATGTAATAAATCTGGGCTAGAAAAATTATTGGGGGGGAGAGGGGATTTCCCATACCTTTTTCATTTGGGCCAACAAAATTCTAGCAAGGGTTTTAAGAATTTTTTGTTATTTCTTAAAGATGTTAGAATCATTTAGAAAGACAGATTTACTATGTGTTTTTTCAAGAGCTAAAAAGTAGTTTAGGACTTAACAAGGCACCATCCATGATTTCAGGTTCTTTACCATGGCAGTTAGGGCAATAAAAGAAAAAAGTTTGGTTTACTCCACATTTCTACATGGATGTTAATCTTGAAATTATGACATGAATATTTAAAGCCTGAATTGCCAGTTTTGCTGTGATATCAAGCTGATAAACCACTGACAAGGTAAACATGATAGATTGACATGTTTTAAGATTTGGTGGCATATGATCTAGCCTGGGAAATGCTTTCAGGGAGGCATCCTGGGAATGGCTGATTTGTGCCACAAATCCCAAATTGAGTCGTATGCTTTTATATTGATGAATATTAATCAGTAGGACCTGAGGTGATATCTGGAATGTACAGTACACAGAAGACTGTATCATTAGAGACTGTCATGAACAATGTACAATTCATTCAATTTATTAATGCTCTGTTTCCCCTTCAGGCAAATCATTTCACCACTGTGTGATAATAAAGGACTTCAGTCAGACAGTTTTGACACACTTGACATGTTATTGAACAGATGCCATGTTCTCAGAAAAAAACCCAAAGCTTGCTTTGCTGGGTTTTCTCACAACCAGGCCTGGAAAAGGAACACACATTTCCATCAGCACCAGGTTATTTTACGCAAAACTTAGATGTTGGCATTTGTATGATATTGAAGAGGACTGTTTAGTGAGACAGATTAGGAGCTGGAGAGAGAGGAGAGAAGGAATTATAACACAGCTAATGTCAAAAGATGCTGATGTCATGTAGGTTCCAGATGCTGGTTAGGAACCAAAATCACAAAGCAGGATCAGTCATGAAAGACAAGAACTGGCAAAACAATTGCTTCTCATCTCTCCACTCTGTCTCCACTGCAGGTCTCGTGGACATGTACACTCACAAGACATCATTCCTTTTCACAGGCTGTTTCTAGATGTGTAGGGGATAATTTTGTGAACCCCTTAAAATGCTACATCTTGCTTGTCTCTTCTACCTATTGTCCCAAGCTTATTTCTTTTTTCACCTTGGAAAGAGTCTGGAAAAAAAGCCTGATCTCTACCTTTTATCACTCAGGCAAGGATCCTGGCAGAGAATGATGTGGCCACTATCAACCCACCTCATCCTCCCAGAACTGCACTCCAGGCTTTACTGGCTGCTGATTTGTGTTAACCAATATAGTAAACAAAACTTTATTATCCAAAAAGTGATGGAGAAGGACAAAGCTTAAAGGTTTATAACTCCTTATTTCAGCAACAGTCTGTATTCTGTTTTTGTTTCAGCAGCTTTCATACAAAATGGGGCTTTATTGCATCAAAACATCAAAAGAGCAGGTCAGAAGATCTAGCCTTTTCCACAAAGAAATTAAAAATAAATTTAAAATAAATTTAAAAAAAAAGAATACCTATACTTTTTATGTGTAGCAATAAGGTACAAAGGTTTGTCACTTTTCCTTGATAGTGAGGGAAGTTCAAAGTACAATTTGGAATACAGCCCAGAGTACCTGAGTCACGTAAGTTTATCAAGGACAACCTTCTTTTTTGACAAAATACTATTCTTTGCTATAGATATCTCATGTTCAAACACGGCTTATGGCTTTCAGCCTGTAAAGAAAAAAAATTTATACTTTACATCTTCATGTTTTTTTTCTATGTATTTTATGCTTTACATGTAGAATTCTTGGATAGTTACTCTCATTTTAGAAATTAGGGGGACTTTTGTTCTGTATACAGGTTCACTGTTTAGTGATATTAAGCAGTTACTGTTTACATTTTTTAATTCTTTAAATTTAGTTTAAATGAATAATTCACCTAATTTTTTGAGTTTCTAATTTTTATAGCCCTAAAGCATGGGCAATGGTTTCTCCCTTTCATTGAACTAATTGAATTTAGATAAGACTAACAGTGTAATCTTCCCTTTAGCTTCAATTTCTTTTCAGCTGAGAACACTCATTTTTCATAGTGATAGGAGACCTCCTTTCAAACTTTTGGAACAATACTGTTGGGGTATTTGTGTCTTTTTTGAAAAAAAAAACCATGAATAATATTTTACAAATCTTGCAAATCAATCAGGTCTTTAATTTCGTTTTAGAAGTGCTTCCCAGGAGGAGCATTTGCTACAGTAATAAACTCACTCATTTAGATACAAATATGAGACAATCTAGTCTGGAAAACAATTGGCTTTCTTGACACACTAGGCAAAATGGGAAGAGCTGACTCTATGTCCCAGCATAATCTTCTTAAAGAACAAGGCAAAGGATTATTTTATCTGTTTTACCTATTTGCCCCTAGCTATCCTGGCAGTTCAGTGGGGTAGAAATATGTACCTATTCATGGGAAAGTTCTGACAGACTTTCCAAACAAACATTACAAAGCTGGTTTGTAGCCAGTCTCTGGCAAACCAGTTTCCTACAACCCTTCTGCAAGTGTAGGCATTCATTCGGCATTCACTTCAGAGAGATCCTTAAGCATGTGGTTAACTTCAAGTGAGTGAGTAATCTCATTGATTTCAATAGGACTATTCATGTCCTTAAATGCCTGGCTGAATCAGGAACTAAATCCTGCTGGTTATCGTTTCAGCCTACTCAGAGACAGCTCTGTGCAGATGCTGAATCTCTCCAAATGAAAGTTTGCCAAATGGTCTTCATTTTGTATCCAGAGTCTGTTGTTTTCAGTGCCTCTAAAATGCCTCTGTTATCACCACATTACTGGAAGATAATTCAACTTTCAGTTGTTTTCTTCATAATCTTTACAGAGATCATCATGTAGCAGTATTCTCTGATAATGGTGTAATTCAAATTGTGACTATATTAGGGTTCTGTCAAAATAGGGTTTATTAGTCAGAATATGAGTTAGTTTTCTTTTTTTTTTTTTATGTCAGTACTTGTTTTAAGGTGTCTTGTAATCTAAGCCAACATTTCAGTCAGTCTTTCAAAAAAGAAGGGAAAATATGCATTGTGACAGCAGTAGAGAAAGATATTAATCATTCAGTCATAGTTCATTCTGTACTACTGTATGTCATGGCACCCGCTCAAAATGTTTAAAATTTCTGATTTCTTTGTCAACGTGCCAGGTATCTTCAAATTATGCTCTGGTGGGGTAGGTGGGGAATACAACACCACCAACAACAAAAGACAGCCTACAAATGGCTTTCTTTTCCTTTTTTGTTAAGGATTAGAGAAGATGTTTTGTCCTCCTGAGAAAAGACAGCACTTCTCAGTTCTTTCCCTGAAGATCAGTCCTGCATGTATTTCTAGCTGCATGTATTGCTAGCATGTATTTCCACAAGCTGTGTGCTAAAATACTGTAGTGCTCTCCCTGAAGACAAAAAATATATTATTCAGATATGGAAGAGTGAGATCAGGAGAATGAAGGGTAAATCTATTTGTAATTCTCTCTGTTCTGTATGAATACTCTTAGTAAATCCCAATGTATCTTTACTGATATCCTCATTTCATGAATTGTCAGCTGGTAGTGGGTAAGCTCAGACTATAGACAAAGATTTCATTTTCTTTTTGCTAATGCTTCTCTTATGTTGGAGTTACACTGTTGCCTATCAATACAGAACAAGCAACAAAAGCTTCTTCTTTTTTTATTGTCTCTTAGGGAGCCATTAGACTATCACAGAAAAAAGGAGGTAAGGGCACCAGAAAGCATCCTTCTAACTGGGGACATATAAGTGCACGCAGTATCACTGTGGAGTACAGTATGTGCCTTCTGATCGAGAAGTTCAGACGTAGTACTGGACTTTTCATACAATGTCTCTGGAGCTGGGTATGGATTAACTTAAAGAGATTCCTTTTTTTCTCCTAAAATTAGTAAAAAATATTAAATGTGGCTTGACTATCTTCATGCTTTCTCACAGACCCCATAAGCAGAAAATACATAGACTTTATAATTCTAGGGATGAGAAAGCAGAAACGTATAGAAATAGCTCACATTCAAAATGAAAATGTGTCAGTAAGATCTTAGCATGAAGAGAATCCATTAAAAATGCTTGAATACTAAACCTCTTTCTGTCAAAATCTGCACACTTGCTCAGGTTTATTTATCCAAATTTTGCCAGGAATGACTTTTATGACAATAAAGGGCACACAGTATACTAAATATTAGTGCCACACAGTGTGACCAGTGTAATTTACTGTTTTCTATCTGTTATACTGCCTTCTTCTCACATGTTTGTTTATACTGTGACCTCTAAATAACCTAGACCTGGTAGGGAGAATCAAACTCTAATGTGAGACCATGAATAGCATAAATCCAGAAGGTTAGTCAGCTTGGAACAACCAGTCTTGTAAAACAGGAGACCCAAACCCTCATTTTACAGATCAAATCCATTCCTATTTTGCTGTGATGAGGGTTTTTCTTATTTTTAATGCAAAATTGTCTTGCAAGAAAATTTCCAGCTATTTATTCCTTATTTCTATTATATAATTCACAGTTTAAATTATAGAAGTGGTTCATGCTTGACAGAATCTGCACCTACTTTTTTTTTGTTGGAAATGCAGGATTTTTAAGGAAATTGTCATTTGATTCACTGTGAAGCTCAAGGACATTCAGACAAATGGTTGGCTAGATCACATTTAATGGATTATACCAAATAGAATGCAAGAACCAGTAAATCTGTATAATAGGCTGTGGAATTAAGTAAGTATTGACCAGTGCAGAAGGAATCAATGGCTGTTGAAAAAAGAATTATTACAGTATATTGCATCCTCGGGGTATAAGCATATAAATACATGCAAGTATTTGAACTTTCAAAGCTTCGTTCTGTTTAGGCAATGGAAAAAACCCTTGGAACCATTATCTAGTCTAATTGTCACTTTCACTTAGAGGGAGAAGCAGTATGGGGATGGTTATTCTTGTCAAAATATGATAGCATTTTTTGTGGAAAAAATTACAGGTGGAATAAATACTTTCAGAATTGTCTAAATGTTTAGAAGGGCCCAATCTAGTGTGACAAGAGCTGGAATGTCCGTAATTGCATTAGGAGAAAACCATCAATTTATACTCACTTCACTCTCTAAAGCTATGTAGTAAAATAGCTGCAGAGCATTCCATGCTGATTACATAGAAAAAGCTTCCAGACTGTTGAGAAAGAACAAAAATATTTTGGGCCAGCATCTCACAAAAGTGTTAAACTGAATCATGAACAGTATCAGTGCACGTAGACAAAACACAATTTTCTTGTCCAAAAAGGTGAAAACAGAACTATCAAACCCTGTCAAAAATTCTGGCCTAGAAGCGTCCTTGAAATTTTTGTGTTGCTTTTTGGACATACTGCCGTGTGTGAGGCTCATATTTATATTTTCCCTACAGAAGTATGTAGCCTGGTGCTTTTAAAAGATTATGCAGCTACAGTCAATTATTTTTCAATGTGCATCTCTTATATGGTGGGTTGACTTCTTCTGTCAACAGAAAGAGATACATATTGATGTTCTTGCCAATATTATAATACAGTTTAACTACTTAAAGGAGTAACTACTTTTGAATTCAGTGAGAGTTTGATAGTTTGACTTGAATGAGTTGTTCTGAAATAAAAGTCAACAGCTTAAAAATGTATTGCCTGTAGCTCAGCAAATAGATCCATATTAGGTAAACATGGATTTGGTCCAGCATCCCAAAGCAGTGAGCAGCACCATGAAACTACATGTTCATCACATTTATGCTTTCTGCTTGGCAGAAGATATTGACAGCCTCTTAGTGGAAAGGTATTGACATCTTAAATTCTCTGCTTGTGTCTTAAATTGTATCTGGAAATGTGTAGTAAGCGCACAAATGAGATGCACATCACAAAGTCCTTGAATTCAGGAAAGGAGGCCAAAATCCTTGCTCTTCACAGTAAGCTTGAAGATTTTGGCTCAATTGTGTTCATTAGGAGTTCTACCAATATGACTCTGGCTATTGATTTAATTTTGGCTTGTTGCTTGACTCATATTCAGATCGAACATCTTTCCACTAAGAAAGACTAATTTTACCAGCTGTAAGTCCCCAGTGGTGAAGCTAAGTTCAGAATGCCCATTAACTTCATATTAATCAATTAAATGTGCACATGAGTGAACACTTCCATTAATTATTTAACTCCATCAAATTCAAAATTGACTTGGACTTTATGAGCATCAGTGAAGCTGTGGATATCAGTTGGATAAACAGATCTGCACAGGAAATATTTACAGCCTCAATGAGATCTAGTGTATAGAACTATTTTAGTTTCATGTTTCTTTTAATAGCTGTCTAATGTTTAGCTGTTTAATGGCATGTTTCACCCAGCTTTGCCACATTAAAACTATGTGTAAATGCAGCCCTTATTTGGTTAGTGGTATAGGTTGAGCTGAAAGGAGAATTATTTTCGAGATAGAAAGAAAGATCATTTCAACTTTTTGTGAACGTACTATTTCAAGTTTCCACTCCAGCCTTAGAAAGGGGAACAAACCCCATCTCCCAAATTATTTAGAAGGAAGTTCTTTTTCTTCTTGAACCCTACTATTCAGCCTGTCATTAAGATGTGAAAATCATGATTCAGATTCATTCTACCCCTTTTTCCCATTTCTTTCCCTCTAGACACTTCCCCATTGAGTCATATGGTTTATAGTTTAAAACAATCCCCTAGGAACTGACATCTGAGTTTTGGTCCTAGTGTCAATAAGGTTTGATATGTATTATGTACAAAATAGGACCCCAGCATAAGGAAAATTGGAAGGGCTCATCTTCTATGAAAGAGCTAACCTTTGTCCTCATGTCTTCTATAAACCAAGCTAAAAGGGACATAAAATTAAAACAATATTTTAAGTTTGGTAAATATTTAAATTTGACATAAAACGGGTTTTTTTCCATTTGACCTCCATACTGTAGCACAAATTTTTGAAAGAAATTTGACATAAAACAAAAGCGTTCATCTGGAAGACCAGAGATGTTTTCAAGCATATAAACATTTTGAAAGTAGGTGTAGAGTCAGATCTTCTATGCATCCTACTTGTCTTCTTCCTTGATGATAACAGTCCTGAAGTGTTTGAAGAATATAATCATATTCCTTTCTAGTAACTATTTAGCTAGATCAAGGTATTGATTTCATTTGAGCTTTCCTCATAAAATAATCTCTACAACCACATGTTTCTTTCCATTGCTTCCTCTGAACTCCTTCCAGCATGCTGAAATTCCTTGGCACAGAGGTGCTCATTCCCATAAGCTGTGTCTGTGGTGTGGTCTCTTTCATGCTACACTGAGTAGAGCACTCTTCTCCCTAGGCCACGGCATTGTGCCTCTACACGTACAGCCTAAATTTACACTGGCCTTTTGTTGTTGCTGTGTTCCTTTGCAAGATTCCTTATAATTGGTATCTGGAGTCACCCTGAGGGATTTTGGCTGAATCTCTTTTCTGTTAAATCTCTATTTCTGTTAAATATATTTGTTTCAGGTTATTCTTCCCCTAGAGTAGCCTGCATTTTTTTCCAAATTAGACATAATTTTCTTCTTCTCTGACCGATTTTTAACTTTTTTCTTGTTCAGTCTTTTTTTACCAGATTAAACCTTATAATATATAAGGATCACTCATATCTGTTTCTTCTTGCTTTAAGTGCATCAATGAGCAAAATAAATGAGACAAAAGTTAAGGTGGATCTCTTTGGCATCCACTGCTCTCTGTTACCAATTATTTTGCTGCTTAAAGCATTATTTTTTATTAATATTTTTACTATATCTCCTAGTGAAATCTGTATATGTGCTATCTGATATCTTTCTCTTGCCCAATTTCATTCCTGGGGTAGTTGGTAAAACTAGAGTTCAGATTAGCAAAATTACTTTGAAACTTAAGAGGCAATGCCTCTATGTCAATGCCTTTGCCTTAGGAATTTATATGTACTTATTATTCTTATATTTAAAACCCTCAGAATTTAAAATGTAATTAGCTTGCCATTATTACTGTTCTAATGTAAATGCAGGACTGTAGTACAAAAGACTGAAGTTATGACTAGCAGGATATTTAGGTTTGTTATGCCGGGAGCCTAAGCATTACATCATATTAAATCCTGGTTCTAAGTAATCCTTGTAGAAATTTAATATTTTGGAAATAAAGGAGAATATTATTTCATAAAAACTAAATAATGAAACAATTGAAAAAGATGTCCTGTAAAATGCAAGAATGAAGCTTCAACTCAATTATAGACAATTGTTCCAATAATGTAAAATCTATGAGTTCAAATCCAGAATGAAATGTAATGTTAGATTTGATTTGCCATAGTTCCAAGACTGCCTCAAAGTATTTGCTCCTTAATCACAATGTTGTTGAAAAAGGAGGCTGGGGCAATGCAAAATTACCACTCTCTGAGTTGTTCTGAGCATGTATCAAAAGGAATTTAATAACAGTGCTTGGAAAGAATTTGTAGATTAATAACAACCTTGAAAAGACTTGTTCCTTAAGGAATGAGAAAATGTCTAAGACAGCTTTATATGGAAAGTAGGAAGGCATCAGTTTTATCAGGCACAGGTCTGGATTTCACTTTCTTGTTAATGAAGAACCACTGATGACATGCTGTTTATGAGCTGAAGAGGAAATAATATTTTTCTTGACACTGTATTACAAACAGGATGTAGAAATATTCCCACAAAAGTTTTAGATGCTTAGACCATACTAAATGGCCTTCATAACAAAAGGAAAAATAGGGTGATGCTTTAAAGTTTCAAAGTTTAAATTTGTTGAATTAGGGGGGTTGGTTTAGGATTTTTTTTTAATTTTTTTAAGAAAAAAAAACAAACCAAAACAAAATGAAACAAACAAAGAAAAAAACAAAAAAAAAACCAAAAAAAAACAAAACAAAAAAAAAATACAAAAACCACCCAAACAAAAAACCCACAACAACCAAAAAACCACCCAAAACAGAGAAAGCCTTGGAAGGTTAAAATGGTACTTCTGAAAACGGTTGCTCTGAAACCTTTCATAGCCTCCAACCATGGAGTTTGATCCAAGATGTCATGGATATTGACAAAGACCTGTACTGTATGAAAAGAGACTTCAGGAAACTGAAGGCTTTTCTTGAAAGACCTTACTCAGGCAGTTAAATGTCAGTATGAAGTTATGGTTTGGTTTTATGAAGTCTGGTACATGCACAGGGCATAGTGGTATGGTTGAAGGCATTCCACACCTCCATATTTAGTGGAAAAGGCTGGGTTCTTCCTTGTGGAGCAGCAAGTGACTGTATACTTTTTGACCCATAATCTCATGTCCTCTTTTTTCAAGAGCTATCTGGAGAATTCCATTCCTATGACAGTCTGGAAGCAGGGTGTTTCAAAATTCACCAATCCTGCAAAACATTGTGGAGAAGAAAAAACATCATGACATGTGCCTGGAATCCTTTCTGTCTCATTTGCCAGGCCCCACTGCTTTGGGCTACAGGTCTGGCACATAGCTGGGAACAAGGTGACTTTGTACCTTACTTTAGAAAACAGATAAATGAAGCCCTGCTGTTACTGCAGCAAGAATTCGCAGAATAAAAACATTTTCATTTTAAAAGAATGTTTTCCAGCAGAACCAATCAAGTGAAAATGTTTGAGCAGACCTAATAATAAATAACATTGAAACATACTTTGGTAGGTTTGATTCTGTAATAAGACACAACAGGGTAAGTTCAATCACCATAAAATCTTGAGAGATGTAGTTATTGGTTCAGGAATTCTGCGATGAAAGATTCAAACCTGTTTTACTGTAATTTCACTTGAGTTCTTCACTGTTCTTGAGAAATGGTTTGCGTGTTTTAGGTGTTCACTATAGAACTGAAATATAATGATTCTTTTGTCAAAATGTGTTAGGTGCTTTCTCAAATATCCCAGAGTGATGGTCTTATACCAAGGATTTAAATCTGGGTAATTTACAGTCTCACTTACAGCTCCCAAATGAAAGTACAGAAGCTTGAATGCTTGTGAGGCCAGTTCTGTCTTAAACTTTCTTTCAGACCTTGCACAAGTAATTCCATATCCAGAGCTTTAATTTGGTGATAAAGAGTCCATATCTATAAACTACTTTGAGGTAAAATTCAAAAAGCACTTTTTTTAATGTTTCCATATAGATTGCCTCAGTGGTTGTTTTCCTCATTGTGGAGGTGCCTCTCCCCTGAAATCCCGGGGGGAAGGACCCTGCAGGGTACGGGTCTGTCCCTGTCCCCATGTCAGGTGTGCCCCATACCTGTTCCTGAATGGGTGGTTTGGGGTGCCCGGGGCCCAGGAAGAGAGCAGGGTCCCATGACTGGGGGTCTGCCTGGGAACTCCAGCCATGGGCTGGAGGAATAAATCATCTCTGAACACCTAAAGAAATAGCGCTTCATCTTTCCTTCCAAGGTCATCGCTGTCTTATACTTGTTGTGAGGATTACCTGCATTACAACACCTCATGGCCTCAAAAAAGCAGCTGTGTTTTGGTTCAACGTTGTTACAGGTGTGCAGTGGGGCACTACCTCTTGAACTATGCAATATATACAGCAAGAGGCTTTTGTCCAACAGGCAGATAAAACCACTGTCACATTCTTTTTCCTCTGCCCTTCCCACCCATATGGCAAGATGGGGTCTGTTTTCTCCTCCTTTCATTTTCAAAGGAAAGGGAAATGCTATCTGTTTTCCACACGGTTTCAACTAAGACAGTGCAGTGTGTAGCATTTCAGGCCCAGTGTTTTGTGCTCTAAAGCTGTGTGTTTCTCTTAGCGTTCAGAGAGAAAAGATGTCTGAGGGAAAGATTGCACTAGGTGTGCTTAATGACAGGTAGCATTTTGTTTTTCACATTTGTTTGAACAGCTATATGAGATTGAAGAAATATTTATAACTTGTTTGAGAGGAAAGTGCTGCAGCATAATGATGTGGTCCTCCATAGACTGAAGACCATATTTTTAAATACATAAAACAGTGCTGCAGAGTAGGATGATATCTTCACTGTTCAGGGAATCAGGCTAAGAACAATTTTGGCTCAGTTCACATATTCTGATTTTAAAAACAGAATACACCATACAATTAGTATAGCCTCTATTGAACAGTTGAAAAGATAAGTGGAAAAATTTCACCCAAGGATGGCCTGCTTTCTCAAAATTTCCCCCTTTTTTAAAAAAAGGTGACCTTTGTTTTAAGAAGAATCTGGAGAAACATGTCACAAGTACAGCCTGAGAACAGAGCAGCTGAAGAATATCAGAAGGAAAATGCTCTTACACTTTATAGCATCAGTGAGGCTATTACTGTGTCTGACAGACATATTTAAAAGCAGTATATAAAATTGGAAAATCTCTACTGAGATGGTCTGAAATCTGAATAATGGACTGTGAAGGGTAAGATTTAAGATCCTTCTACTGTGGAAGATTTAAGGTACCCATCCATCAAATAATCCAACAGGAGGTTAGCCTGTGACTTGATCTCATTTTCAAAGTATCTACATAGGAAAGATTTATGGATTTTAGCAGAAAAGAAAGCATAAATAGATCAAGAGAAGTAAGCTGGTGGAGGAATGCCAACTAAAAATAAAGCACTGTATTAACAGTGAAATTATTTCTGTGCCACCTGAAACTCCTAAATCAATACAAGCTGTCTTTTTAAAAGATACACTGTAATTCAAACAGAAATGATGGGTTTAGTGCAAAAATACCTGTGTTGTGCTGTTGCTCAGAACTTAAATTTTGCTTTGTGGACTGGGAAAGTTTCAGATCGTGCTTTAGAGCTCAGCCTATTGTAGTGCTTGTGGCTGAGATTTAGTTTTTTTTGGTGTGAGCTAATTCAGGAGGCAAAAAGCCAGAGTCCTACACATTTTTGCCATGAAGAGTGCAATTTCTGAGGTCCATAAGCTGACGGTATGACACAGACACTGGGCGCTTCACTTCTCACATGTTACCTCTTAGGCATATTTTCAGTCCAGAAGAAACTGGTGAAACGACATGAAATTACTATAGATTTTAAGGTATCTCATGGGCTTTGCTCTCCTGAACTTGAGAGAAATTTAAGAATTCGCTATCTAGTCATTCAAGCTTTTATTCCTGTATTACACAGAGCTGAGACACTGTAGGTGGAAAATGTAGTGGAAATGTGGAATGGCTGTTCTGAACTTTGGAAAACATGATTGATGTAGGACAGCAGCATTGTATCCCAGGGATTTTCCCATTCCCAAACTGCTATTCATTTCCTCAGCAACGGATAGTTTCTTTTTATGCCTTAACCTTTTAAACAGCCTGAGGCTCCTGAGCGGCTTCCTCCAGGCTTCCTGGAGGCTCCCAGGCTTCCAGGATCAGTCCTTCCTTCACAATTAAAACGTTTCTGATGTTAAACAACCCTTCATTGTTGTTTCAAGAATAGCTGCTGTATCACCTGTTAGAGGTTTCCTGTTTATCAGCAGAGAGCCTAGAGATCACAGAGTATTTCTCTTGAGTATTAGGAAGACTAAAATGCTGCTTTCTAATAGCTTTCTTTAGCTACTGCTGCCGTGGACATTTTGTGCAAGTACAAACCATTTGGACAACTAATCTCAATAAATCAATTTTACATAGCGCTTTTTTTTAAAATCTGTTTCCAGATGGTCTTGCTAAACTACTCAATTGAAAGAGACATAAAAATGCTCCAAAACCCTAATATTCCATAACTAAAGCATACATTAAAAAATAATAATTTTCTCTTTTCCTTTATAAAGTGTTTATTATCTAAAAGTTTGTGTTCCGAATCCCTCTCTTTTATTTTTATATTATAGGCTTTTTCTCTTTTAGCAGTCTGGACTAGAACACAGTAAAATTTTCCGAACATGTAAGAATTATTGAATTCCTTTTAAAATGTTTTGGTCTTAATTCCACAGATAATTTTAGTTCCATGGTGGGAAGTGAAGGAATGAATAACATATTTAGGTAATGCTGTATTTCTATTTGCCAGTGTCTTGGTGTTGTTTTAATCACTAATAAGGATGTTAAAAAATAATGAATTAAAATAGTTCATCCCCTACTCTTTTGTTCTTATTAATGAATGCTTGTTTGTAAATTGCTCTGATACATGCAATTGAAGGCACAATTATTCAAGTCAGTAGACCAAATCTTAGGGTACAAACAGGAATATGGCAGAAAGGAAGGACTGACAGGTAACTGGTCTCATGAGGCTGCTATCACAACTGTAAATCAGGGAACATTAGAGAAGCCTTTCCTCCAGTTAACAAAGTATAATTATCAAAACTTGGCATCCTGATGTCTGGTGAAGGAGCTAAACAAACCAGATGCATTGACTTCTGTGCTCCCAGCGAGGGGGGTTTCAATGTTATAAAAGTCATGGTTTTAAGCAAAGTTAGTTTAGATTGGAGTACACACATGAAGGTACTTAATGCAGCTCTGTTTCCCATTTCATGATTTATCTTTTCTCTGTTTCTTTTAATTGTTTTTGTGTAATTATTTTTTTGTCTTTCTGTCCATTAAAAAAAAAAAAAAAGTCTTATGCAAAGCAAGATGATAAACAGTGTATAAATAATTCTTCATTTTGTAATCTCCTTTGGCTTTCATGCAGACAAATGTTTTTGTTTCCTGACAAGACATTAGCAAGGAACAAAAAAAATTTTGTTGCCAATTTGTTCTGAGTTTAATCCACGTAACCTAGGATCAGATAAAGACATTTTTAGAGGACATCTTATAGATGTTCATCTTAACTCGGTTGAGAATCAAAAGTTGTTTACTGCTTTGAAAGCTTTCCCTTGATAGCCATTTAATAAATGAGCAAAGGCAATTCCATTTCTTGTACCATTTATCAGTTGTCTGTGTACAGTACTTTCTCAAACAATAGGTCTTAGAAGAGAAGAAAGAAAGCAGCTACACTGTCATAAACAGTTTTTACCCCATCTACATTCTGCTGGCAGCAACAGGAATACTTTTTAAATGATCTTTATGTAGATGCATGGTGGTTTCATTTTATGATGATTCAAAACTAAGAGCAAAGCCTCGTCTTAGTAAATGATCTTGTTATCATTAAACAGTATGTGTTTAGGCCTTTCTTCCCTTCATTTCTGGGTTGAAATGATTTGTGCAGGTTAACCTGCCTCTGTAACCATGAGAATCCCTGATGATGCCAACATTACAGTCTTTTCTGTGGTTCAATTTCCTTATGCTCCCCACAGGACACACCTAGGAGACATGAGGATTTTAAAGTCCAGCAATAACTGAACACATTTCAATTTATATCTATGTAGTGAATACAGATGTTTTACCTGCTGAATTGGCGACAAGCAGAGCAAATCTGAAATGATTATCATTTGAAAATTCATTAAATATACCACGAGACTGGTCCTTGTTTGTGACCTGCGTCAGTGCAGCCCTGAACAGAAACAGAACCATTTATACTTTGAGGAAGAATGCTTGGGAATATTTAATGGGGAGAACACAACTGTCAGAACGTACTGCTAAGTGAGCATCCTTCTGTTCTTTACATCCTTTCCCTCCTACCCTCCTTTCATTCTCCCACTGCCTCTCACACCCCCTTACTCCCTTGTATTAGTTTGCCGTAGCTGTTTAGATGCAGACCAGAGAGAAACTGTGGACATTCATGCTTTGGGGTTACTTTGAAACAAAATCTTAAATGCCCACCTATGCATTAATCCTCACTTTTGAAACTCATGCGTGATAACCCAAAAGAGCCCAGATCTGTTCTGCATGAGTAGCTATCAGTAACTATTTTCTCTCTTCTTGTTTATATATCTGTTTGTGTCTATAATTCTCAGGGATTAGTGTAAGCCTGGGGGAGCAAGTACTTTTAATTAAAAATAGATTGAGTAGACCAATGAACTGTAACAGAAAATCCTTGTGAACTAAGAGAGATAGTAAACCTGAATAGGTTTTTTCCTGTTTTAAGCAAGAGTGGATTTGCTCTTATCATTGATCTTTGCTTTTAGAGCACATGGAATGTCTCTTTATTATACTTTACTTTCTATAATTTTTTCCAAAACTCAAAATGTTTTGATCATCCTCTGGAATGCTGAATATTCGAAGTCCCATATGTCACCTCTGTCATCTGTAAAATTGTGTTTCTTTGTTCAGACCTGTGAAAAGACAAGTAAGATATGGGTTTCTAAGGCTATGCAAGGCTAGGTCTACTGTACAAGCATAACAACTAAAGCACAATATATTGCTACTTATTCAAAGAATTTTACAAGGTTAGAAATTCCCAGTATATCCTTGAGTTTAAATCTAGAAATATAAAAAACATACAAGATTAGCAAGATTCTCTAGGTGATGGCAACAGCCACAGGTCTCTTCTCCTTCCTATGTATATCTGTGTCAGCGTATTCGGTCAACAAACCAATATGTGTATCCCTACATATCTGTATGCATCCCATTACACAAGACAACTATGTAATAATGTGATGAAAGCCTTTCAAGTGAGTAAGAGTTATTCATCTGTCTCAAGGAAAGCCTAGGTTGTTTTTCTATTCAGCAACCTTTTATATAACCTATTTTCTTATCAGTTTCTGCTGTCTGCAGTTTCTTAAGTCATGAGTTCTGGATCACTAAACTCAGAAATTAAATGAGTCAATGGTAGTATGAAGATGTGGTCTCACATCTTACAAAATGATCTCTCTGTGATCTCTCCCTTACAGAATGAATAGGAACAGCTTGCCCTGTACTTCAGCAATGCAGTTGGGTCAAATGATAGGTGTTTTAAGAAGAAATAACCAAATTTGTTCCATCTGTGACAAGTAATCCTATTTTTAGCTTAGGGATTCTTCTTGTAAACGTAATTTCAGTCTCCAGGAAACACTACTGAGCTCTTTTTTCCTGCAAAAGATGTCTGATTTTTTTATAACAATATAGATTTTATGAATTCAAATTTTTAAGAAGCAAGTTGTATCCCTTTCTGATTTTCATTTTTGTAACCAGAGAAGTTTGATATTTGTCAAATGTCACTTTCATTTTTCTCAAACTAAAATAGGTCTCTGCCTTTAGCATAGGAGACCCTGTTACCAGTTAACTGCATTTCCAGCAGGGTGTCAAGTAATGTAAGTTAGTGCAGCTTTTAGGTAGCAGAACTTAGTACAGCACTTTACAAGTTTTCTATTGTCTCAACAGGCACTGGTTATTAAGGAGTATCAGACTGGGTAAGGTTTTGAAATCATGGATCAACAGCATATTTGTTTAAAAATATGTTACACCTTGAACTTGATAACATAGTTCTCACACGCTGGTTTAGATACTATAAAACTTACTCTGCTGATTTAGGACTATAAGCAGGAGGGAAATGGTAGGAGAAATAAATTGACCAAGTTCTACTGGAAATTAATGACTGCCCTTGCTACTAGTGCTATAAGGCAATAACTGTGTTTCAGACACAGTTTTACTGCTTTCTGCTCCTCCTAAGAATCCTTACCTTATATGCACAGCATGCATGCATTTTTTATCCCTTTTAATTAATTTACTTCTTGTGAATGCAAACTACCCTTTATCTTTTAACCTCAGAAAAAATAACTAGCATTAAAATATTCCAGAATTCCATTTGTTTCCTCAGTAATCTGTGAATTTCTGTGTTCTTGTTCTTGAAAATGCTAGCATCTCATACCAGCCTGCTCAGGAAACCTCTATACAAGGATAACTGAAATATTTCCTTTGAAATCAAATATATAATCAGGGAAAAAATCATATGGAGTCATATTAAAGTAGTTATTTCTTTCAGAACTCATTATGGTACATATAGATCTGAACATGAAAATGGCAAGTTTTTAGTTTCTTTTTTACAATTCAAACTAAGGGTTTATCCTTCATTAAAATAGTTAATATTGACAGTAAAATTTTTCAAACTTTTCTCTCTCTGCCTTTGTTCAGATTTAGTCATGCTAATTTAAAGAGACAATGGCAAAGACTATGGGACATTTATATTATAGCTCTTAGAAGATGCTCATGTCATTACACAGGGAATCCAGATGGATTACTGCTGGTCCATTAGTACACCATCATATGGTTGATACCTGTACTAATATGAAAGAAAGGAAAAGAAATTTTAGACCAATACATTTATTTACACATTTTAAATGAATTTAGGTTTTTGAAGATTTTTACTGGCCCCTAGTCAGAGTTTGAGAGCCATCTTGACATGCACTACTAAGATATTTCAGTGAAATTAAGGAATACATCAAGACCCAGATAATCTCAAACACCTTTGTGAAGTTAGACTGCACATTTTTTAAAAAATTACTCTCCATTGAGGTACATCTTAAAGTACTTAAGCACCTGTTAGGCATAAACTTTATTCACTCAGTAATATTTGGACTGAAAGATCAGAAGAGTATCCAAAGTTACCTTTCGTTTTGAAGCTTCTTTTCAATATATATGTAAAAAAGCCCTCATTCCAGATATACTTTAGCACCATGCCTGAGAAGCTTCCCTTTGCAGCCCCAAAAAGCCCATCTACCAATCACTGCACCATGAAGAGTTCCAAAAGCAGTGACTTTAAGGAGCTCTCATGTGCACTTCTTGCAAATATATTTCTCCCTGTTTCTCCTTTGTCAGTAGCCCCACAGACACGCACCATTCCACAAAACATGTGGCAATGGAAATGATATTCAAAAGGGCTAAGCAAGTGTTGAGAAGGTAAATCTTCACCAAATGTCTCTTTAAGGATTCCCTCAATGCATCGCTGTGTTTAGCTGTTTGGTGATGAGTCAGCCTCATAGCTTAACAATGTAACAAAAAAAAACCCCTCCTTGTGTCACTAGAATAAATGTGTTGTTTCTTTCTTTATGCTTTGTTTTTTGATAACTGACACAGTTCACGGTGGGAAACTCAAAGTCTGAAAGGCATACAGCCTCATTACTCTTTTCCATTGAATCACATGGACTGAAACTCCACTCTCTGTATAAACACTAAAATACCAGAAATGCCACTGCTGAAGAAGCTTATCCATCCTGAGTTTTACAGTGTCTGTCTGACTGGTTTGTCAAAAAGATTTGCAGATAAGAGGAAAACAGAACAGTTTTGATGCCAGATTTCTCAAAACAGAAGTCAAACAGTAGGGATGTGTGTGAAATAAATCAATCCTAACTTTTCCCTTTCCACTTTTCTCCCCTTCTTTTCCAGCTCTTTGGCACATTCATGTCTCTTGAGCAGATTAAGTTTCAGGTTCCTCAGTGTACATGAGAGGAAAATCTAAACTTTTCCACATAGAAAGGAGTTTTTGCAGTCTGCAAATGAAGTGTATGTGACACAGTTGGTTTCTCCATCACTGTGACTTTAGAGAAGCCTGAATTTTTTATACTGTACATTCACTAGAGGTTTCCAGTTTCCCTAATTATTGAAAACCTGGAAAAGAGAGGCAAACTTTCAAGATGTCTCAGAAGCTAGTCTCAGTCTGTGAGGGGAATGTCTCCAGTGTCTGAGAAAGCATTATAAAGAAATAAAGGAGTAAGTTGAGGAAACTTTTGGTTTTGTCACTTGAGATTGTCTGTCTAAAAACATCAGTGAGCTTGCACACAGTGGGGTATTTTGTAATTGCACTAAGCTGAAAACAGAGCTGAAAGAGTTGTCTGGAGCTCATGAAACAATAAAGTAGCCTTTGATTTGTAAAGCAAGGTAGAGGAGCTGAAATGCCATGGCTTCAGAGAACTTATAACTAACCATGAGGTTGTGGAAAACCATAGGATAGTTTATTCAGACTTGAAGAGTGTGGAGCAGGAGGGGCAAAAGCAGCATAAGTCAGGCAGCTGCTCTGGACAGCCTGGCTCTCTGTGCTGCAGCAAAGGGCACAATAATCATCTTCTTCCTCACAGCTGATGAGTGAAAGGCTTTAGGGTGAACTCAGGTAAATGCATGTGGGAAGCATCTAATCCTCTAATAAACAGACTTTTTGAAAAAGTCCCATGCATAGTGACCTCATATTTTGTAGAGCAATTTGAAAGTACAGAATTTGTGTGTGAAGCTTTCTAATTTCCAAAATAAATACCCATCAATAAACACTCTCTTTTTAATATTCACATGCAGAAAAGTTTTCTACAGCTCTTTTCCTATGCAACATTAAGTGAAATATGAACTACTATAGTTAAAATTATAGTTACATATAAAATTAATTTTCATAATTGTGACTATAGCACAAAACTAATCACTGAGATCAAGATAAAAGTGACTTTAAAGGGATAAAAAATTACAATGTGACCAAGTTCCCAAGTCCCTTTTTCTACTTTGGGCTGATTAGAATATTCAGCTGTCACAGCTGGAAAACTAAGGGCAAAAAATGAAGTTTTACATTTATAAATGAAAGAGCTTTTCTTCTAAGAATCTTACAAAAAAAAAAAAAAAAAAAAAAAGTAGCAGAACCAGAATCTAGGACGCAGCAATTATTGTTCTGCAAGAGCACTGGAGTGGATTAAATGCTTTGCCTTTATGTGAGCCAGTGGTGAAAGTGCAGACATAGAAACAAGTGTCTGGGCAGCACCAAAAGATGAATAAACTCCAAAATTCCTCCATGATAAACAACTTCGAAGAAATTCTAATGGTTTTGCTGATGAAAGGAATTAAGTTTATGCATTTTAACATAGATGTTTCACTCTATTTTATCTTACGCATTTTCCTTGAAAGAAACATTAATGTTGGCTAGAGATTTACGTGATTTAAAAACAAAACTGAAAAATTTTATGTTCATCTGGAGTCCTTTCTTATCCACAGAACCATGCAATCCAGCCTCACTAACTAACTCCATATTAGCACTCTAGGCTGTTATAGTCTAATTACTAGGATTTTTAGCATTGAATTTACCCCCTGCCCCAGTCTTAATACATGGTCCTTTGAAGATACCTCTGATTTTATTATTAATAATGAAGGTAGATTATGATACAAAAATATTTACAAGGAAAAACTACCATCTATGAAATCAGACACCAGTTAGCAAATGCTAGAGAGATGGTTTAATGTTTTTCAGGATTCAACAAATTATTTTGTCAACTCCTTCAAATCCTGTGATTTCTGCACATACTTAAAAAACTTTTTAAACTGTTTGTCTAAACTTTTGACTACTTGTTCTTTTTTTATGGAACAATTTAGAGATTTATTTGTCAGCAAGTTCATCACAGATTAGCTTGTCTTAACATTTTGTCTCATTATAGTTTTCCATGATAAGTCTGCAAACACTGATGACCTCCAACAATTTGTTTGACCTCTTATGTGTTCTGTATTTTTGTTGTTGATGCTTTCCAGTTCAGCCCGCATCACTAAGTTACAAACGAAGCAGAAAGGATGTACAGCAGGGCAGATAACTAAGTGAAATATGTAATCAAAACAAGAGATGTTCTTTGATCGTATCTTGTGTTAGGTACTTGTGCTTGTTTTGGCTAGGGTAGATCAAATTTTCTTCACAGTGGCTGGTGTGGGGCTGTGTTTTGGATTTGTGCAAAGCACAGGGTTGATAATACAGAGTCGTTTTTGTTGTTGCTGAGCAGGGTTTGCACAGAGTCAAGGCCATTTCTGCTTTTTGTACTCCAGGAAGTTAAGGATGCTTTGGAGCTTGGGAGGAGACACAGCTGGGACTGGTGACCTGAGCTGACCAAAAGGATATTCCAGACCATACAACTTCGTGCTCAGTGTATAAAGTGGGGAAAGAAACACAAAGGCCGGGGGGGTGGGGCGGAGAGGAACATTTGAAGTGATGGTGTTGTCTTCCCAGTTCACCATTACGCACGATGAAGCCGTGCTCCTTTGGAGATGGCTGAACTCCTGCTTGCTCATGGGTACCAGTGAATTAATACCTCATTTCACTTTGCTTCTGTGCACAGCTTTTGCTTTCCCTATTAAATTGTCTTTATCTCAATCCATGAGTTTTCTGCCTTTTGCCCTTCTGATTCTCTGTCCAATCCCACTGGTGGGGAAGTGAGCAAGCAGTTGCATAGGGCTGTGGTTAAACATGCCACAACTCTGGGGGCACCAGAACTGGACAGGCTTGATATTTTAATTCAGTTTCATAAATACAAGAACTGAAGTGATGCTGTGCATGCATATTTAAAATAAATAGGTGAAACACAAATTTATGCCAATACTGTGAAACTTTCAGAATTGTGTTTTATTACCCTGGCATTCTTTTAGCCAGTGAACAGCATAGTGTACAGGAGCCTTACAGTCTGACAGAATGTATTTCATTTTTCTTCAGAGATTTTTATCTTTTGTAGACAACTAGACCATATTGTATGAAACCAGCATATCTTACCACAGTGCAGCTATGGATTGTCTGCAGTTTTTCTCAGTTTACCACAGTCAAGGTGAAATGACACTGGGGAAAATGACAGGCAGTATCAAACCTGGAGAAATACTATTAGCTCTGTTTAAAAAACTTCAGTAACTTCTGAGAGGTGGGTACTGCCTTACTGACTTACCTCACCAGTGACAAGTCCCAGTCTGATGTCACCCCATTCACTGTGACCCCTTGTGCCTGACCTGTGAGCCAGCTGCTTGCCCATCACATGGTGTGTTTATCCAGCTGTGCCAGACATTTTGTGCAGAAGGATCCTGGGGTTCCACAGGCCTCCATCCTTGGCCCTGTGCTCTTCAGCATCTTCATTTACAACCTGAATGCAGGACTTGAAGGAATAGTAAGGCTGCCAACACTAAACTGGGTGGAGTTGTTGACTCTGTGGAGGGCAGAGAGGCCCTGCAGAGAGACCTTGACAAATTGGAAGGCTGTGCAATTGACAACTGTTTGGAATTTAACAATGGAATGTGCCAGCTGCTCACCTGGGTCAACCCCGGATGTACAGACACACTGGGGACTAAAATACTGGAGAGCAGTGCCATGGAAAGGGACCTGGGGGTCCTGGTCAGTGGCAAGCTGAACATGAGTCAGCAGTGCCCTGGCAGCCAGGAGGGCCAGCCCTGTCCTGGGGGGCATCAGGCACAGCATCACCAGCCTGGCAAGGGAGGGGATTGTCCCACTCTGCTCTGCACTGGGGCAGCCTCACCTCCAGTGCTGGGGGCAGTTTGGGCACTGCACTATGAGAGACATTGAGCTGTTAGAGAGTGTCCAAAGGAGGTCAGCGAGGATGGTGAAGGGTATGGAGGGGAAGTCGCAGGAGGAGCATCTGAGGTCACTTGGTCTGTTGAGCCTGGAGGAGAGGAGATGGGGGAGAAACTCACTGCAATCTTCAACATCTTCATTAGGGGAAGTGGAGGGACGGGGACCGATCTCTTTACTCTTGTGAACAGTGAAAGGAAACTTGAGGAAACTGCATGAAACTGAGTCAGGGGAGGTTTAGGCTGGATATCAGGGAAAGGTTTTTCATCCATATAGTGGCTGGGGTCCCCAGGGCAGTGGTCACAGCACCAGCCTGACAGAGTTCAAGAAGAATTTGGACAGTGCTCTCGGGCACATGGTGTGACTCTTGGGATGTTCTATGGTCAGGAGGTGGCCTTGATGAACCTGATGGGTCCTTTCCAACCCAGCATATTCCATGATTCTGTGATTCTATACAATTACCAAACTCTTGAAAAATACAACAAAAGATGAAGCTACATAGGCATCTACTGGACATATTTACTGTATAAATTGTTCTATATTAGAACTAGAATATATCTATGGCTATAAGATGGCATAAATAATTGCTCTTTCTGACTTTTCATACTGATGTCATGGTTATGCATACCAAAGTTCTATCAGAAAAAATTTTATTTTTCTTTCTCAGTCATTTACATTTAACAAATATGGCTGATGAAATAGTTTTTGTTCCTCATAGCAGAAGCATGTTTTATCTGATCAGTTATTCATCAGAATTACTAGTTTCATTTTTTCTTTTCATTGTTTTTACTTAGGCCATGATTTAATTGAAGAATGGTTTCAAATGCATTTTAGAAATTCTCCCAACAGCTTTTACAACCAAATTCGTTATGACCTTCAAAAATTTTCTGACATCCAAGAAGGAAAAAATAAGTAAATATTACATGAAAGCTAGTATAATCTTATTACTTTTAACGTGAGGGCATTTCATTTTCAAACACAGAAGAAATATCTAATTCCATTTCTTGAAACAAACTAGAAGGTATTTGAATGTGGCTATATCATTATTTAAGCAGTTTTACCTTTTGGATAACACACATACCACTTTGTATTTTCTCTCTGTTCTTGTCTTTCTGCAGTAAGGCTGAAGAAATTAACACTGCAAAATAAATGAGCTTTTGTTCTGGCCACACAAATGCAAGATCCCAGTGAGCACAATTTTGAGGACTTCTGTTGTCTAATTTCTATTTATCACTGTCACATACACTTATACAGAGCCAGGGCATAGTATTAGCAGGTCATATGGAAACCTGTCCATCACAGGCATTCTTGATAGCAGAAACCAAGCAAAATCTAAGGGAAGAGTCTCACAAACGTGTAAGGTGCACTTTGGCCAGCCAAAACATTATTTTGAATATTTGTTTTTATTTCCTTTTGGGGAACAAAATATTTTAAATTCAAACCCTTCATATTTTCCTTCCTTTTTTATTCAGAGCTGCAGAGAATGTAATTGTCTCTAGGGAACAGATTTTATCAGGAAGATGTACAAATGGAAGAAACAAAGGTACCATGAGGGAAAAGAGTTTATCTACATTTTCTGGCAATTAAAGAGTAATTTTAGCTGTAGATTTTGATCTGTAACTACTTTTACATTATTTCTATTCTTCACTTGAAACAAACCTGACTGCCTTTACTTTCAAATGAGTTTTACCAGTGCTTCTCTTCACTCCCTTGCCATTAATTTGCTAACATCTCTTGGACAAGAAAATATCTGGAACTAAAATCAACGTTGCTATTCACTAAGATATTCATGACCACGTTGAACTGTCCATAAAAGCCATGATGACTCTGTTGGAGAAGGAGATAAAAAAAAATCCATTCCTTAGATTTAACCTAGTTTAAATATGTGTATCACAAGCCTAAACTACTTATACTGATCTGCTAGGTAAGAAAGCACTGTGGATGTCTACATTGCTCTGCAGTCTTGCAGTTTCATCATGGAACCCTTTATAAGGAATTCTGGATTTAGAATCCTCAGGGTAACAGATGTTATCTCTTTTAGAGTTTTCAATTGATTACCAAGATATGCAAAGTTTGTAGAAATGCATGTAGGAGTAATAGTTGGACTTGGAGGACTTTTCCAGGTTTTATGATTCTATGTTTGTATGAACAGTTATTCTGTTCCTCATATTTCTGTATTTCTGTCTTCTGCAATGTTATTTATAATAGAACCCTTGGCAATAGTGACATATCCTTGCTTTCTGGTTTGGACCCATTTATATAGATTTCAGTTTGGTGAAATAGGAGAGCTAATGTTAGCATTAATCACTGTTTTTCAGCTGTCTTGGAGCTCTATTTATCAGATATTTTCCAGGCAAAGTGGAAAGTTTCTGCATGATCAATAAACATTTACGCAATGGTAGTTTATATTCCTTTCTATTTTTTTTCTCCCAACAGTTCATTTAACATCTGAAGGTGATCTGTTGTAGGATATCCTGATTAATAGTATTTCTGTTCCATTGGAAATCTGGAGCTCAGCATGAAATGAACTGCTTACAAAATTAAGACAATGAGATATAACTTCCTTCAGAAATGATTTTATTTGGAGCAACCAAATTCCTCTTTGCCTTTTTTTTTTTAAGGACATGGTAGATAAGTAGATAGATAGATAGATAGATAGATAGATAGATAGACAGATAGATAGATTACATAATATATTACATATTTCTTACACATAGTTGTATATATATATGGTTATATACAATGGGACTGTATCCCTTTGACCCCTGATGCCTTGGCTGCCAATTACATTCTTCAGGAAAACTGCCAGTATGAAACAGTACACAGGGAACAATTTATGATAAATTTCCTCCCAAGCCAATGCTGAAAGAAGTTTGAAGGGATTTAACAAGATACTGATGCTGTCAATTTGTTAAAGGTTTGAATTTCTGGTTCATTTGAAAATTGAACTCTGAACACCAAGGATTTTTAAGGTATCTTTCCAGTGATTCAAGGTTCAGTGGTCCACATCTCTAGGTGCAAACAGTTGTATTTTCCTTTACATTCCTTTTTTCCTTCCCCCCATTTACCTTATCTCTATGAATTTCAACATTATGGTTGAGATTGTAGCTGATACCAGAATTACTTTGCTCATGGAAGTGGAAGAAGTCTTTCCTTCTCTTGCTTGCCCAGAAGCCTTTCTTTGTTTGACTTCAGCATTTGTCAGTGTTTTTGATCTGACTGGGAGATGGGACTCCACAGGTCAGACTATGGGACACCATAGGGTGATGTTGTCTAATCTTCCATTCTTTTTCTGTTACTCTCTGGGGAATCTGCTGCCTTGCAAATTATGGACAAGAGTGAATATTTCCTAAATATTCATTTCCTAAATGGATCTCTCATGAATTATTTATTTTTTCTAAATATGATCTAAGGTTTAAAATGTAATGATATTAAAGTGGAATTTTTCCTATTCCAGTAGGATTAGTTCTTTCCACATGAAACAATATGTGGCAATCTCCACCAGCTATTAGATATATAGCCCTTTATATGTCATCTTTGCAGAAAAACTGTCCTATAATTGTGCAATATGCCAGCACAGATCAGCAGCAATTCTTGACTCAAAAATTATGGCATTTCAGCTTGGGGCCAAAAATTCCTAATTCCTTTGTCTATGAAACCACAAATTTAATTTTTGGGACCATTGAAGATGCTACTTCACTAGTTATTAAAAATGTCATCTTAATTTATGATATTACAATAAAGTTATACTTAAAGAAACCAGGTTTAAATGTGAAGGGAAGACTTGCTGTACACAATACACAACTGCTGTACACAGTTATGATAAGAAAATATCTGTAAATGCACATAAGAAAATCTTATAGATCTAGAAAGAGAAAAGTACAAACTGTGTGACCTAGCAGTTTACCTGCATCTATAACAATTTAGCCAGTGTCTTGATAATGTTGTTTGGCATGGCCTGCAATGTTACATTTAAGTATCTCATCAAAAAAAGATGTGTCTTTCACACCCCTTTAAATGGGCTTTCTGAGTCCTCAGTTTTGAAAAAAATAACTTCCAAAATTTTTTGTGCACAACCCTGAAATTAGGTTTAGTGCCAGTGTCCTAAAATGTAATGAAATCAGATTTCCTTATATGAGAAGGGTATATATAAGTTGCCAAGATTGTGCTTTTTCAAATGCATGTGTTTAGTTCATGGTTATGCATCTTTATGCATCTAGAAATTCCTATTGACTCTACTAAGAAGTTTTTTATATACTTGGATATATATATACACACATATATGCATACGCATACTATATATATGTGTGTACATATATATAGCAAGTTATACAATTAATTATTTTCCTTTTGTTTTGATAAATGATATATAATGAGCTAAGGAGAATTTCTCCTGTAAAGGAGAAAACTCAGTTCATATTACAGCCTGAACACATGCTATTGCCTTACTTTCTCATGCACCTATCAGTTCCTGGTATTCTGGGTTTGTCCCTGGGTGCAAACAAGCCCATCAGCTTTTTAAGCTAGAGCATGAAGTGTTCAACATGAAATTGAGCAACGTTCTGAATCTCTCTGATATATTGTTGTGCTGATGTAGTCCTGCTGGGAAATGTGCCCTTCAGTGTAGAAACTCCTATAGTAACTTTAACAGATATCAGTAGCCTTGTTAAAGCAATGTGGCACTGCTGCTGGTTGCATGGAAACACCCCCGAGACACTCTCTCTTGGACATATCCTAGAGCTCCCTGGGAAATTTGCACTTAACAGCTCACAAGCTACAAGCAACTATGTTACTCTCTAGTTTTTCCTTTTGGTATATCTGAGATTTACACCCCTCTGCCTAGCTAGTGGGAAAGGCTGACATGTTTTGCTTACAAACAAGTAGTAAGCCTAAGTCTAGTCAGTCAAGGCAAGCAGCACTGCTTTACTTGTAGCAGACTGCTCTGTCTAAGCAGGGATATAGCAGCTCAAACTTTGTCTGGCTTACAAGTTATCAGTAATAGATAAGCAAGGAGGGTCTTCTTATCAATGATAAGAATGCTGAGACTTGCTTGACCATACCATCAAACCACTTGTGAGGACGTGCAAGAAAGATGCTCTCTGATTGAGCCTAGGTGCAGGCAAGGATTTGAAGGCCCTAGTATGGAAGTGAGACTCAGAATTGTCAAGCAGCAAAAACCAAAGGGCTGATAACAGCTTTTTCAGCAGCAAAGAATATTTTGCTGGGTAAACATGACAACACACATTCTAAAAATGTATAAAATAATAAAAATTACAATCACTTTATACTATAAAAGACCTGTCCCATTTTTGAACAGCAAGCACTTCTGGCACACTTCTCAAAGCTGAAAGGATTTAAATAAATAATTTAATGTATTTATATTAATATATTTGGGTTGTCATCCTTAATTCTGTGGATAAAATCGTATAAAGGTTCAATTAAACCTGTATAATCTTCAGACATAAACTGTTGACTAAGTCTCAGGCTAGGATGGTATCCAGCCTCACCTAGACTCCTCTCTGAGGAGATGGGAGAGCAAGGGGATTCTTTCTGAACCATGTGACTCAATGGAAAGGCTTTGCTGATGAGCTCTGTTTGAAGGTCCCACTCTGCCCACAACAGCCCAGTAACGCCTGACTGGCAGCTGTTGGCAGTGTGGGAGCAGTGCCCAGCCCTGTGAAGAGGGTGGGGACCATGCCAGCATCAGGCACAGCTAGCATGAGTGACGCCACACCTGTGCCCTCACGCCAGCCCCCAGCCACACAGGGGATACTTCGTGTGGTCCAGCTGAGGCTGACCTTCCTGAGTAAGTCAAAGCCGACTGATGTCAAAAACTGTAGCAGTAACAAGAGCCAGATGACCTTTGCAAAGGGAAAACCTGGGGTCAACAGATTCCCTGAAGTCAATGCTATAACCTGCCTTTGCCTTTTATGAACAAAACTTTCTTCTGGCAGCAGTAAGAATAATTTTCTATCAGACCGTATTTGAAGCTTTATGACAAGCAGTCCCCACTAAGACACAATGAATGTCTAGAATTATCTCAGCATTTTTTTAACACAATGCTTACCTAGAGGACTGAATGAAGAATAGTTTTTCATTTGGATGCCCACAATGAGTTCATCATTAGAACTTAATTTGTTATTGAAAGTAATGGAAATATTGAATCTGCACATCTGCAGTGGAACAAACCCCTGTGTTGACTCAAATACCAGGGCCTGCATCAATTTGGTTCTAAATCCCATAATTTTTTAAGTTAAATTTTCAACAGATAAAGCCTCAGACTCATGTAAGATCATGTTCAGTCTTTTAGAGCTGTTAAACCTAGTTTTCTGTCAAGTTACAAAAAGGAATTTCTTTTTCTCAAGCTGAATGCACTCTTATCTATGATGCCTTTGGTGATGTCACTCTCTCTTCCAGATCCAGTTTGTATGGAAGGGTGACATGGAGAAGGCACTGAGGTACTTAGGGGGACTGTTAGATGTTTTTCGTTTTAGGGTTTACTTATTGTTGTCCAATCTGTCTTTCCTCAGAATAAATACCATATTGTTTTTGACTTACCACTGTCCATATGGCAACATAACCATACATTAATATAGGGCTCAAGAGCAGCAATAATTTACAACTTGGAACCCAGGGATTAGTTCTGAGTCCTCCTCAATGACATTCCATTTACCTGAAGGTCAGTTTAACTGTGCCTGAGCATTTAGCAGGACAGATTTCTTAAATCCAACACTTTTCATTAGGAGTGGAGTTGATCTCACCCAACTTTAGCTGTGTAAAAACGACATTGACTACCTGGATAGATTCCCAGTTTAGTCATCAGCAAATGTCATATTCAGTATCCTAGTCATCCCCGTCTGAGGTAGAACAGTCACAGGATGTGCCAATCTCAGTGATTAGCTCCAAAAAGCAACAAGATCTCAATGTTTGGTATCGCTGAGAGTATCTTGTCATCCTGGAAATGCTCCAGAGCAAAAACCACAGGTCTACAGTGTTTTTGTAGATAAGCTTTGGGACCAAAGGTCCCAATGCACAGAAACTAGTCCCTCAGAAGGTCTGTCTGACAGTTCCTTCTCCTGTTGAGCCTGACCTTAAAGCAATTTATGATAGCTCAAGTAACATTCAACTTCCAGTTTTTCTTCAGTTACAATCACCTAAACACATGGGCTGAATTTTTTTTTTCCGCTGGACTTGGGATGAGTGTGAAATAAGATTTGCCCAGAACTGATTTCATTTCTATAACAAGACTGTTTGTCTGGTGTCAAGAAATAAAATAAATTGGTGAAGATTCAAGGAAAGGCAAATATTTAATATCCTATTCACAACTTAAGACAGAACAACACCAGCTGATTCATAAAATTTTCTTTACAGACTGAGTGAGAGATCTGCTCTTCTATCAGTATATAGAAGACCTTCATAAAAGTATAAAAATATTCAGCATGGTGTAATGGAATTTTAAAATAATATTCTATTTTTATAAAATTTTATTTAAGAATATATATTCTACAGAAAAGCAAAAGGAAAAGTAAACAAATACTCTGACAAGTTTTTAGCTGCAGGCAAAGAAAACATTTTGACAATTAAAATCTTGCATATGGACTTTTAAATACAAGAAGCAAAGCAATAGACAAAAGTTGTAAGTAACTGCTAGCCATAATATATGCAAAGAGAAGGCCTTTTGAATGATTTACTAGAAAGGACAATGATTTCCTTATCTAGGCTTATGCTTTCAAAATATTGACTATGGACATATATAATCCAGACAAACTTCACTACCTAACTCCTTGAGCTACAGAAAAATTCGGTATTTTAAGTCAGTGTCTTCTAATATCAAAACACATGAAAAAAATATGGAAAATAACTAGAAAAACAGTTACTCATAGATCAAGACTTGAATGTGTTTGTTTACACTTAAGTGCTTGAATAGTTGAATTTGCTACACATGAGCATGTTTTCCTCACTGTCTTATAAAAACATACACTAGAAACAATGGGAAGCCATAATCATGGTGGAATTTATGATGCAGATGTTTTCAGATGAAGTCTGTTGAGCACTGAGATGCCTTGCCAACAGCATCAGAATCAAACACAAAACAAAAATGCTAATAACACCTATCAATGTTTACCAATATTCAGATTCACTTAGGAACACATACTTTTAGTGAGCTAACTGCTTCTTAATATTTAGTGTTGAAGGCTTTTGCTGTTGGAGCTGCTTTAGAAAATAAATGCTGACTATGAGATCAGCAAACAGGAGATTATTGCATCTTTTGCTTTGATAGTGACAACCATAAATTTTTTATTCAGAAGTATTCCCTCCCATTAACAATGTTTCTACAACAAATTTAGTTTTATTTACTGGCATCCAGAATAATGTCAATGACTCATAAATTGTTATCTAGGATACTACCTGAGTAATTATCTTTCAGGAAAATCTGGTTGCCTTCTTTTCATATTTTTGTGTTTTGTACGTAGAATATGCATGAGGATGCCAAACTGAAAGGCACAGTGGGGAGTTAATAAAATCCACCCTGAAACCCCTGTCAGACAGAGGGACATTCCAATAACTCCTTAATCTCCAGTCATACATCAGAAAACATTTTTAGGAATCAAGACCTGAAAATTCATAATATGTAACTTTTCAAAGGTGGTGAGAAATTGATTGATGCGCCTGTTCAACAGTGACCTGTCTCATAACTCTTACTATAATTTATTGACTAGGTGGAAGAGAAGTTGTAGCAATAGAATTGTCAAACTCCACAGAAGTAATGGTCAAGCTCAGTTTTCTTCCCTGTACTTTTTTGAGGTATGTCATTTGAGAACTGGGTCACTTCCCAGGTCATGTTTTTGAAAGAGTTCACCAACAGTCTTTAGAATTAGATCTGCAGGGGTTTTGGCCTTAAAATAGAACTTCCCTGAGGCATTCTTTGTATCTAAAGCAAACTCTAGGTTGATGAAGCGGGATGGTCATTTTACTGGCTAAGAGAGTATTCAGCTTTCTTTGTCAGTGACGGAGGAAGGCATGAAACAAGTTTTTCTTGAGGGTATCACCAACATACTTTCTTAGCACCAGTACTCAGGTTTTCATTACTTCAACCTTCTGAATTATTTATACCATTATCAGGGTGTAATCAATCTTTCCCTCCAGAACTGCTTGCTGAATGTCTTCCCTCCCTTCAGAACATTAGTGTGCCAGCACTGTATTACTGAGAATGAAGATCATGCGCTGAAGAGAAGTTATCACACAGAAAGCCTCACAAGAACAGAGAATCAGATGCTTCATTTTGCTTCTTCAAATGTACTGTATAAAAATTATAAAAGCCACTGGAGGATAGTTTTTGATAGTTCTCCAGACCTTCAAAATGTAAAGATTTTTTTTAACCCTTCAAAGTGACTGAAAGCTTCTGCACTGAAATATATGCTAGATCTAATTCAAACTCCCTTTTTCTTTCAGGGTTGTATGCCAAGAAACCTTGAAATCCAGCAATGTGCACCTATTTAGGTCAAACATGGTTAGCTTTTTAGAGCACAGGATGCTTTGCAGTGCATATTGATGCTCTAATCTGAAACTACATAAAGTCCTTCTTCATTGCAGAGCACATATTTTCATTCAGAATAAGATAAGTCACTGTCCATATTTGCCAGGGCATGTGCTACACTCTTGGCTAATTGCCTCACTTTAAGGCTTATCTATGGCTAGGCTCATCTATGGTACCTGATTCTCATGATATAACCTCCGAGCTGGCAAAGCAACCCAAGGGCAAAGCTTACGCTGTACTTCCAAGGCAGCATCACCCTTGACATCATAGGCCCATTTTGGCAGTTAGGAAGATTAAAACATTCCATGCTTCCCTAACAGTTTGGATGAACATGTTAAAGTCTACTTTACTGAAAAGATTTCTTCTGTTTCAGAGTCCTTATGAGGAAAAAATGAGCTAGCTGACATGATTTATGTTTTGCCCCATATATTTGTGTTATCCCTCTCTTTATTTGCAGGTAGAATTCAACTTAGCATTTAGAGGCAGAAGACTTCTAGGCTGAAAAGAAGGAAGAAATGTAATTGACTGGGCTGAAAGGAACATAAAACAGTCAGAGCCCAGTTCAGCTTACTTAAGATAAGAGAAGAATCACACAGTAATAAGCATTTGAGGACTACCACTCTCTCAATAAGGCCTCTAACAATGCATGGATTTTTGACTTTTTTTTAACACATTTTTATACATAATATTCTTGTATTATAGAGAAGTAAACCATAGTGAGATACCTGCTCACAAACTTAAGGTTCAGTAATGTCCAAAGTGTGGGTGGGTGTACCTGTCGTTCTGCCTGTGTCCCCATAGGCGTAAACAGACTCACCAACACTATTACTGATGCATTCCTGATATCATCGGGACATTTATTAAGCTTCTAGAATGGAATGGAATTAAAACTCTACAGTTTTTCTTCTATGCCTCAGACAGGTCTCAAAAAATTCAGAACTTTCTCAAACTTCAAGATTTTCTCATGTCCTCATCTACAGCAACAGATTTAGAAGTCCCCTCTGCAATAGGACGTAGAGTCACTAGAACTTCTGTGGAAGATGCACATATTGAAATAATTGTATTAACTCCTGTAGTTGCAATAAACAACTGAAAAAGGAGAAATCAATTAACATATAGCAGTATAATATTTGCTGGTTGTCCACAGTAGACAGGGGGCAAAACCTTCACCATTAAAATGCAATCGCTTTGTTTATTTGCATTGGAGACTTGGACCCAAGTTCTGCAATGAGTTATACTAATGTAAATTTAAAGCAAACTGCACATGAGTGCATTTAATAAAAATTCACAAAAATGAAACTGGAGGTGAAACTTACCTGGCCAAACAGCTTTGTTTAGCCTTTTTAGAGTTCTGGCTGTCTCCCCAGATCTTTCGTTATATGTGATCTGACTGGAAAAATCACACAAAAATGCTGTCAAGAATACAAATAAAGAATGTGAAAGAGATGATTTCTTAAATGGTTTTACTTGCCAAAACCTTGGAGTTTCATCCAAATTGGAATAAAGCCTAATATCTCGAGTTTGGCTTCCAATGTCAAAATATGTTCTTCCGCAAATGTCAAAATATGTTCTTCTGCAAATACTTCATCATAGTGACTTCCA